>JAMKCH010035169.1:0-179076 GCA_023653785.1 Ophioderma brevispina | reverse complement strand
GGATGCTCAGTCATTACTGAGACGAGTTCGTTGCAGGTAATTCGGGAAAATGTGGTAGCCGAATAAACTTGGTTTTTTTATCACAAAAAGACGTTGATTTGCAAGTGAAAAAAACCAATGTTTATCAAGCACTTTTGTTTCTCCGACAAAAAAAACAAAACCGGTAGATCCTTGGTGTTATATCTGGATGAAAATAAGCTATAAAGAATAATAAAGCATATATTTACGGGATATTTTTTCTGTATGTTATTCAGATTAGTTATGCAGAAGTTACACAGATAACAAAAAAACTTATATGGTGATAAACCTGTTTATTGAAAAACGATTGTTTTTTCAGTAAAACTGTGTTCTTATCAAATTGAAACATGTTTATCATTTTGATAATGGTCTGTTTTCCGAAAAACCTTCAGGTCTCGTCTTACAAGATTGAAACAGTAGGCCTATAGAAGAGAAATGAGAGTGTTAAAAGGTTGTGTACCTGATACGATACAGTAAACCTCGATCATAGGAACTTTGGGAATTCCCGAGAAGGCTTAAAAATAATAATTAATAGCGCACTCTTGTAACAATAAAAGTCGAAATCACTTGTCAAAATGCCCGAATTGCGACAGACGACACTAAAATGTATTGGTCGCTATGGGGCGCTTTCACGAAGGTCAATAGATTAACTCAGCGAGACTTGTACTCCAGAACCAACCCAAAACAACCAGAGATTAAAAAGAATCAGTTGGGCGAAAATCTGAATGTTCGGGTGAACCAGGTGCAGTATTGTATTCTTCGCGGTGCCTGAGATCTGGAATCGAAATTTGCAGCGCAGTGCCCTTAGGTTTGCTTTACTGAAACGGACGGGGTACAAGTAATCCTCGGTGTTTAATATTCTAGATTTGTATGGAAGGTTTCTCGTGCTATCGTTCACTCTTCATTCAACCAAAACCGACAACCCACACTGCAAAAGCTAAGCATCCGACTCTACTCTGGCTCCAGTAATTTTTTTCCAAAAACTTTAGTTCATCAACTGGATGACTGAGAACATGTTCAGTGATCAACTATACGATTCAACGTGACGATCATGCCAATGTGTGAAAAAACTTCAAAAAAACGTTTTTATTATTATCAACATCATCATCGTCGTCGTAGTTGTCCTCATCACAGTCATCACCATATCGTCAATTCGTCGTCCATCGTCATCGTTATGATCATCATCGTTGTTAGTATAAGTATTTCGTCATCATTCCATCATCATATCATCATTCATCGTCGTCATATCATTCATCGTCGTCGTCGTCGTCATCATCATCATAGCTCATCATTCATCGTCGTCGTCGTCATCATCTCGTTCATAGTCCGTCATCGCACTCATAATATTCACTCGCGTTATATTGCCTTGTTAAATAAGATCGACCCATTTGGAGCTTTTTTCCAGTTATGCGAGTTATCAGGGAAATGGCAAACATTCGATCCTATGCCAAAAAAAAAAAACAAAATTAAACAGGTAGTATAGCGCTTTACTTTCCCCCATAAAAATAGTATGGCACTTTGTTTTTGTTTGACCTATAATGTGTCTGGGACAGTATAAGAAAAGGTAAAATGGTTTATTTATTGGAGAAACAGAGTGGACAGTAGGGGCTCTTCTGCTACACCTTACCTATTCCTTCGAGATTCAAGGTGGCAAAACAATGTTTCAAAGAACACAAAGGTCTGGCCAAAATGTATGGAACCAGAGTCTATAATTGGCAGAAAACGGGTAGCCTCAGTTTAAAAGCACCCACATTGTACGAGTAATATGCATTGACCTAAACTACAGGTGGAATATTGTCGAACAGTCTCTTTGTCAATCTCCCGATTTATTGGATTATACTACTATGGATTTAGATTACAGATTTACTACGAAATTTAAAAGGCTTAATTTACGCAGCCCGGTTGGTATTTCCTCGGGTTTGCTTCACCATGGGGTAGGAGAGAAGGAGAAACTCCTTCCCTAATTGCATTACGCAACGCGATTTTCCCAATTATATCACTTTGTGGAACTCATTGTAAAAGCATTAGACCAACAAAGGCCGCTTTTCGGCAGGGAGTACTCTTTACAGGTGCCATGATCATCGCCGACAGGAAGTGGGCACGCTCAGTGAACAAGATATTGACTGTGCGCAGAAAGGTATATCCCCGAAGCGCAGTGGTTTGGTTTACATGTGGAGACGAACACAAAGAGATTTAGTTCTTACAGCCGAAATTCTGAGAGTTCAGTCCCAAAAAAATCGGAGCGCAAATAGCATGTTCCTAAGATGAGTTACATTGATTTGAGTTTTGAAAACTTGGATGTTTGAAACGCTCGTATTTCTAAAGTATGATATTTGGAGACGAAATCTAACTTGAATGGGGAAGAAAAGCCGCGTATCAACAATGATACCATACCTTGACCGTGCCGTGAAGTTGCCCGTTTCCTCAAATTTGGTTCCCGAAGTTGGTATATTTACCACAGAATTGTAAGGTTAGTTATTTAAACAGATAATGGATGTAAAAATTATTGCATTTTGTTAGAAAACATCAATTTGCAGAGAGGTAGAGAATGAAATTTGGAAAAACAATTGGATATGGAACCACCTGCACAGGTCAAGTTCAATTCACCTAGGGGTCACAAAAGGTCATTGAGGTCAAAAACCTTGCAGAATAAGGTTGCATCACTCTAACACATAAACATTCTCATGGAACTATTTGTGACATACATTCGACTATAGGCCGACTCAGAGATGTCATGAGGAGGGGGGGGGCCCCTCAATTTCCATATAAAAATTCGGGTTTTTGCATGTACCTAAGAATTGTCCCCATATACTAATCACTGCTGGAAATTGCCCTAAGTTAATCGAATTCCTTCATATAGAAAATCCCAACTTTGTTATAAAAATCCGGATCCGGAATTTTTGTTATACACAGTATCCTATGGGGACGGAATACTACACATAATGTTTTACTGCAATCAAAACGAAAATCTGATATCTCAAAGTTCGGAATGTGCAGTTTTTAGGTTACTATCTTAGTTCTAGTGACCATTTTTATTATTACACAAAAAAAATTAATATTCGAATCTCTGCAGTCAGACTTTAATCAAGGCCGTCTTCTTCATTTAAAGGGACCGAGATTTTATGGGATACAAATTTGCGCTTTGGTTGTAGAATATGCAAGCCGAGGACATGTCGTAGGTTTATTGAACAAAGAAAAGAAAACAAAATAAGTTTTTGAACGCCCCTGCTGTACTGATCGGCCCCATAAACACATACTCGGATACTGTCATGCACCAGAAATACAAAAGAATATATTACATGAAGATGGCATTTACGGCTTATTGTCCCTCCAGTTTGAGAAGGATTGGGAAAATTGTTTAAACAAAGGGAGGGGCATATTTTGCTGGAAATGGTCCTCTTTCTCTTAGCTAAACAATTAATTTCACCACAAAGAGGAAAAAACATTGTTATAGCGTTAAAATGATACCAAAAATTTTGTCATGGCAACATGTGTACGAGACCAAGAGACTGACAATCGGGGGTCACCTTTAAGTAATTCTCGAGTCTCAAGGGAAGTTTCAGTTGTCTTTCGCTGGTCCCCCAATCATAGAGGTAGAATTTTTTGAGAGTTTGGTCCCTGTAATGAGGCTAGATTTGTTCCAAAATATGGATCGAAAAATATAAAAAAGGATTGTTGTGCAAAACGTTTATCAAAGTAAAAGCCCACCAAAACACTATTAGACCATTTTTATGTTTCAGAGAACAGTGGCTGGTGCTAGGTGAAAAGGCAGTAAGGGCATGTGGTGGACCCCCCCCCCTCCAAAAAAGGGTGAAATTCTTAATCTTGATTCCAATTCTACGATCGTGATGTGCGATTTTTTGCCTGAACTTTATGGAAATTCACGCCCCCTTAGGTAAATTTTCCCTCGATCCCCCCAAAAACCATTTCTGGTGCGGCGATTGTTCATCTTAAATGATGGAGGTTTGACTTTTATGGGTGCGTTGCTTCCCCCAAAAAATGACTCTCAAGGAAGTTCATATGCGACCCCCTTCTTCCTCCCGAATATTCGCTCATGTAAAATGTTGGTGCCCCGCCCCCGCCCCCCTGCCACCAGATGTGTTGAAAACCAAAATGCAAAAAAAAATGATATAGAGGCCAGGCTAGCCCTAGGCCACGTGTTGAATATGCCCATTGATAACGAATTTATTCATATGGATATTCCTAAAAAACTGATACTATGAAATAGATTTTGATTAGGCCTACTTGCAAATAAAAACGTACTACGAGATCAATGTAATGCTGAATGCCGGGGCATTTCACATTGCAGCGATTGTTACATACAATGCTGTGGTAAATATGGCGAGGGGGACGTCCATTTTAACATAACTTTGTACACGGATATGTGCTTCTAAAACATGATTTCTCTGAAAATCGGATATCGCCAAGAGTCTCTCACTTATTTCACCAAAATGTGGCCCAACCGCGGAAAATGGAAAAGGGCAACTTCGGACACTGCACTGTGAAGTTTGGTGCTATTGTTTAGATACGGCATTTCTTGCCAATTTCAACTGGGATTTGTCTCCTAAAATACTTTAAGAAATTACGGCGCTACAAAACATTCAAGTTTTGAAAAAGCCGAAAAAGTACGAGTTAAAACTAGAATCAATGTAAATCATCTTAGGAACATGCTATCTCGCTTTCTTAATAAATGACCACAAATGATTCGAAATGATCTGTTGACCTTAAAGATGATTGACGGGTGACGTCGTTCCAGTCTAAAAATAAAAATACTCAGTATTTAATTGTAAACATTTATGCACAAGTTCATGATTTATAAAGAAATGCACAAATTCTTACAATATATGTCGCGATCTGATAACTATTAGAGCATCAGCCCAGAGGTTTTGGTTTAGATGGAACGATGGATACAATATCTGAACACGGGCAAATTCAGAGAAAATATAATTTTGCCAATATGAATGTCTGTCGAAGACCCGCTGCTGCGTATAGCCCCAGGAGAGGGGTGAAAGATATGGGGGTCCAATGTTGACAACGAGCTAAATCCTAATAGAATAGCTGCCTCAAATTATCCTAGGTAAGCAGGAGGAAAAAAGTAATTGGGTACACGCGTTGGTGCTCCGTGCCAGAATAGTTGGGAAAATAGACTAAAGGCATTTGTGTATTCAAGAAAGGTCACCGTTGAAAACCCCAGATTGTTGGGAAAAAGATTTTTTAATGTTTAATTATACTGAATCAAATATGAAATGCTTGCACTTCGGCCATTAATTGTGGTTCTAATGGCAGGGGGACAAATTCCCGGTAGGACGCTATGGGGTACAGGGACATTATACCCCTCCTTATGAAAGGGAACCAAACCTATGCAAAATAAAAAGCATATTTGTATTAGCAGTATCTTAATTATGTTTTAACATTTTGTAAAAGAAATCTTTGTATTGACAATTGTTGACCTTTCCTGAATAACAATATGACCTTGAGCCTATTTTCCAATATCTTGGAAAGGAAGCACACACACAGGACCCTAAATTGACTTTTTTGCCTCCTGGAAGTGCTAAGGAATAAAGTTTGAAGCTAGATTCATTAGATTAAGAGGCAGTTCAAATTATTTGACCCCCAATTTAGTAAAACTTACCCCTATCTGGGGCTACACGCACAACGGGTCTCGGCAGACTTTAATTTTCAAAAGTTATATTTTCTTCTAATTTTCCCGTATTCAGCTATTGGTATCTCATTCGTCTAACAAAACCTTTGGGCTGACGGCTATGGTGTGTTCCAGATAATCAGGAATGCAAAAGAGTACGAATACGTGCACTGCAGGCACATTAAAAAAATTCAGATGTTTTATGCAGGTGATTTCTTTGTATCTCACAGGCTTAGGCTGTTCTGGAGGCAGTTTAGCCCTAGTTAATCTATGACCTCCATGAAAGCGCCCTATGCGACAAAACTATTACAGTGTTCTCCTTTTCCAAGATTCGGATTTTTGACAAGTGGATTTCGACTTACTGTTACACGTTGGCCTGCTATTATGATTTTTAGCTTCTAGCAATCCATAAAGGTGCCTATGATCGAGGTTTTGTCGGTAGGTGGGGTACCACGAGGATGTATGTCGTCAATCATGGTCACAGGGCGCTCGCCTCGAATACTAAACATAAACACGGGGGAGGCACTCAAAAAATATAGTGCCCACCCGACTTCCAAATAGGCTTACATTCACTACAGGACCCGCAATATGGCAGTTATCGTGGTACGTGTGATGACCCAATGTATTAAATTAAAAGTGGGGTTTTTGGTGAGAAAATCATCAGAGGATTTTAAATTTTTACCGATTGGGTTTGGGGCCGAAAAGTTTCAGAGAATGCATACTTGGAATCCAGTTTGTCTACAAATCATGGCGTTGCAAGCAAGCAGTGAAAACTTGGAATCTGTGAGGGACTTAAAAGGACACTGGCACATTTGTAACACATAGGGCGCCCTCGAGATTTTTCAAAATCGATTTTTGCATGGTTATAAGCTTTTGTATACAAAAGCTCTTCACCCGACGAATGTTAAGACCAAATCAGCTTCCTTATGGGTAACAGAACGATTTTATGAAGTAAACGTCGCCGGCGACATTAAATTCAGAGGAGAGCGACGAAAATGGCTTTTAAACAAGAACACGCACTCCGGATGCATGTTCTCACGCTATGCCACTTGTTGACCGGGCTAAACCTTGGTGGTTTAATATCAGTTGCGTACGGAGTTAAAAAATTCAGTTGTAAGATTACACATTGTTGATTAAAGTTATGGAAAACTAAAAGTTTGCCTACAAATACCGGGATGTCTTTATCCTCATATCACTGTCCCTATCTGTTTGGGGGTAGTAGTTATTTTTCTGTGTAAAATATATCTCTGTTTGCCAATGGCTAGAATATAATTTGAGAGCAAATTGAATGAAATTTTCATATTGTGAAAATGTGCACAGTGCCGCTTTAAGTAAAAATAAGGATTGGTCTTAGTGACGTGCGCGAGAGGGAAACTTGGGGTTATGTATACACATGTCCCCCCCCCACCGATTTATCCTTTCGCAAGGACCGTATCTGCTTGCAAAATTATTGCTGATGGTCCCTCAAATATTTCCTGAGATTCTCTTCAAACCCAACATGTCAAGCACCTTATAGTCATTAATTTGGTCGTATTTGTTTTTTTGTTGATGATCATGCAAAGGAAAGCACTTTTAATGATAGACTGAAAGAAAAAAAATGCCCAATTAAAATTTCCAAATCCCATGGCGGAATGTTAAAATAAAGGGTAAAGTTTTACATGGGTAAATTTGTGATGTACAAGTGTTTTGAAAGATATGTTAATTTAAGTCGGCTACTCTCATAATGATACGTTTAAAATAACATTAGAAGATGTCAATCAATGTCATGGTGTACAATTTACAGATGGTTCGATTTTATTGAAAACTTTTAAATTGTTTAATTTGATTAATGCTAAATAAGAATATGTATCATTTTTGCATTTTAATTAGGCGACTATTTCATCCATAGACAGTGCCTCCAGTATGTTTTGGCTACTGCACAATTAGACGAACAATTTGCATCATTTTTAAACAGTCTTCTTTCAATCAGCTTCTTCAGAATGACGCAAATAAATTTTAGCAGGCGCCGTCATATATGCCATGTAATTGGTTCCTAAACTTATTTGTGGCGAAAGCTGCAATCCTGCAAAATATCGGCAACATTTGGCAATCTCACAGATGGTCACGCCCATGGGGGAGGGGAGTACATAGGAGTCAATGCTTCAAGTCTATATCAAAGGAATTAGGAACCATTGTCCAAAGGAACGTTAATAAACCAGACCACCGGAACTTTTATCATCTTTAAAATTCCGCTATGGGATTACAAACATTCGCAAGAGTGTCATGACATCGGTCCTACAATGTGCAGTTTATAAGAGTTTTCGTCGCCACGGAACTTACGCCGTAAATGCAAAAAAGAAATCAATTTTGATTGTCTCGCATAAAATTGTGTTCATACTATTTTCCGGTCTTATCAGTGGCGTAGCCAGGTGGGGGCAGAGGGGGGCAGAGGGGGCATTGCCCCCTCTTACAAATTTGGAGGGAACATCGGGAAAAAACCACTGATATTTATGATTAAATCGCCATTTTTCGGATTCTTTTGCCCAGCTACCGGGTAATTTTCGCTTGTGTGTGATCGGGAAATTTTTTTTTTAAAATTGGGAAATTTTTCCCCCTCAGAACCACCGGCTGTCTACGCGCTGGGTCTTATTACTCTTTTCGAATTCTGTTGTCCACCTTTAAAACAAACTGCAGTTTAAATGAGAAAAGGTGAACTATGGGGTTGTTTTTTTTCAGAGAGCAAGTAATATCAATAATATCACAAATATGTCCTATATCTAACGACACTTAAATAAACTTACACACCATACCTTTCTTTCCTTACTAAATTCAAATTGTAGCAGTTTCACATTCCTATTGAGGTCGCAACCGTTTTTCTTTCGCTATTTACAAACAGTTGCAAAAACTATCCTTGTGGAAGGACTGACTATCCAGTCCATACGGCCCCCGTTCCACGATAATTTTTGGAGTATTGAGAATGCGCGATACGTTCTGTGGCGGCAGCGTACACCAAATATTTTGGGTAAAATGGGTTTGTAATCTTTTGTTATCAAAAACCAACACAACAGTGGCATTATGTACCTACAAATTATGCATGCAGATTTCCCCTTCATGATCGCACGCTCGTTTATACAACCCACCATTTTTTTATTTTGGCCCACACCAACTTTATACCATGTCTAACCCATACAGATTTGCAGTGTACCAAGTGGGTAAAAATTAAGTTTACTCTGGACGAAACATTGGCGATCCAGGATGTTGAAAAACTTCAAAATTACCGGGGGCTGAAAGGCTGTAACTGGTCCAAAATAGCTCATAATGGGCTGATTTTTCAAGATGTAGTTGCAGAATTACCGGGGGGCGCTCGCGCCCCCTCCGCCCCCTCCCTGATCCGCGCCTGGATAATGACCAATCAATTTGTGCTAAATTTAACCTATTACTTATACGCATATTTAGATTTTTTTGATAATCATCAATATGAAAACTAAATTTTTCAAAGATGCTCATTTGGGCTCTCTGGCCATTGATTGAATGTCATCGTTTGTTTCCCATTGAAATGTATATAGTATAGTTCAAAGTTCGTAGGTCTTCAGGAGTTTCCTGTGGTAAACGATCTCTGCAAAATGCACTGGTCATAATTTCCACGCTTCAGCTGGCTGCTACTGCATTCAATTTCTGCAGTTTATATATTGCACATCTGTATTTCCAAATTTGTCCTTTTTCATGATTTTAGAGGGAAATGCTATTATTGGGCATATAGGCCTAAAGGATGCAATGCACTCAGTTGTTGTAGTTTGTTGTAGTGTTTCCCAAACTAGGGATCGCGACTCCTTTGGGTCGCGGACCATAAGAAGGTCACGAAGATGACTTTGGGAAAATAGGAGTCGTCCTATGGCCATTTAGAAATGGGGTGGGAAAGGTTGGGAACCCTGACCTATAGCCTACATAGGCCTACTGCAAGCTACTTCATATGGTGGATGCTATTGGTCTGCAATATATCGGTCAGGGAGCGGAGTATAAAAGGACACCGAAATATAGTCCGCTTGGAGTCATAGTCCGGGCTCCATAGATGACAACGGAATAAAACGTGAAACTGAATAAGAGTCAACTGAATCGAGTGCCATATTCTTTACCGTTGTAGGTGGACTATGAGCCCGTCGGACTATAAAAACTTTAATACCTGTATGCTTACAGCAAAGACGGGTATTGCATACTATTTCAGAATATTTAATGAAATTTGAAGACAAAATGTTTTAAGAAGGGTGATTGAAAATGGGGGCATTCACCCACGTTCTTTTTATACAGTGCCCAGCTCTGAACCGCATCGGGAAAAGTTGATGGTTTTTCAAAAATTATTGTCTCGAAAAAAATTT
Organism: Ophioderma brevispina; assembly: GCA_023653785.1. Taxonomy (NCBI): domain Eukaryota; kingdom Metazoa; phylum Echinodermata; class Ophiuroidea; order Amphilepidida; family Ophiodermatidae; genus Ophioderma; species Ophioderma brevispina. The sequence goes on along the minus strand of JAMKCH010035169.1, from coordinate 169,065 downwards.
TTATCAGTTGGCCCTAAAATCAAATTTGCAACAGTATTTTTAAGCCTGAAAAGGTGACTGTTATTTGTAGGGTATGCGTTGGCGTATATAGGACCAAATTCGTTGGAAATAATGGGGTTACACGCGGTTACCACCAGTCTCTTTGCGCACGCTTTCAAGACTGTTGTACTTCATTGTGCTTGTACAATATAGGGTTATTCACCTCCCAAGATTCTGAAGCAATGAACCAGTGGACAAGTATGTAAAGCGCCATCCCACCGAACCCCCCGGGCAAGACCTTTTTGTATCGTGGTCTCTGTGGTGGTGCTATATGCCTACCAGTATTCTCCCCAAAAATTTTCAAGTTGGTGTTAGATTATGAATGTTTTTTTTTTCCTGTCTACAAATAAGTAGAAGCCCAAGTTATCTCGAATTTTATCATTAAATCCATTTTTCGCAATATGACAAAATACAATATGTTTGTTTATTTTGGAGGAAATTGTACTATTTGACTGGGAAGAAATACAAATTAAAATTCAATTTATTCAGCAATAACAAAAATATATTAGATGACCTTGGACCTTTTGGGTCAATCTGAAACCCTGCAAACAAAGGTCAGACTGCCCTCCCCTACCTTCATGCCAAATATCAGCCCCATACGTCAAAGCATATCGAAACGCATAGTAGGTGTGGCAAGAGCTGGTATAGTCCTCTTGACTATAGTCCCCCTACAACGGCGAAGAATAGGGCACTCGATTCAGTTGACTCTTCACGCAACATTAGTTGTACTTTTATTCTGTTGTCGTCTATGGAACCCGGACTATGGCTCCGAGCGGACCATATTTCCTTTTACACCGGACAGACTCGCAAATCTCATTTTTAGTATAATAACAGATGTGGTAATAAGATGAAAAACAGTGGAAACAAAAAAAATATACATGTTAGGACCTCCACTGAAAAAAATCTAAGAGCTTATAGGCCTAAAGGATGGAGGCCCTAACTTGAAGTAAATTATAAGCATTATGAATCGGTCTAGGTAAAAGGGTCAGGTGGAGTTTTGATGCGGATATAAAACATATGAAACAAAAGAATTGAAACTGAAAGTATTGACGTGATTGAGGGAACTTAATGAACCAATATGGCCAAATCTTGAAGACTTGAAAATAGGCCTACTTACAAATCTACATTGTGGGGCTTTTACTTAAAAATCTCTTAAGAGCCACTTTTTTCCTACTTTTTTCTTAATAAAACACTCTTTCGTTACTATATAGATGATGTGACATTTGTTTATGTTTATGGCGCCCCCTGTTGGTGTAAGAGAAACTGGCAGGCAAAAGCACCTGTACTTTGCATGGGGAAATTCTGTTTTTTGCTGTAACTTTTGTTTCGAATTAAATAATACTAACTTTCTTATCAAGCATAATAAGCTAATGCTACCAGCTGCATTTTGTGACCAATTTAGATCAGGAAAGATTCTGCAAGTAATTATAACCAGATTTTATGTGGTCTGTCACAGAAACTACTGTAATATTTTGCCTGCCAGAAAACAACAGAGGGCGTCCTGAATGTCAACAAGTGACGTCATAGGTCACATCATCTATAGTATTTTTTCTCTTTATAAAAAGACACATTTTTAGACATTTTTAAAGATTTTTTTCATTTTTTTTTACTAAACTACTCATTTTTCTTAGCCAAGAGGATTGCGCCGCAGGCCTATAAAGTTAGTAAACTAGAAAAATCCTCTTTCTACTCTTTTACGGAATAAACCTCAGTACTAGATTACAGTTTATACCATTATAGGACAAATAGTAACATAGTAAAAAAAAACACGTCGTCAAACCAGAACAACCCCACAACGTCAAAATTACCCCACAACGTATCATTTCTATTCTATAAACAACCCCACAACGTCACTCTAGTAAGTACACACACACACACACACACACACACACACACTTTTCCAGAAATTGCCAACAATGCTCTGCACTATATAGGTTTCGTCAAGGTGTGCTTTTCTTTGTCCGTCATAATTAATTATATACAGGTCTTCGTCACTTTATATCACTCGTACAAAATCTACCCAAAATTCAGTACAACTAACTGTCGCGAGCCCGTACTAATTGAGACTACTAGCCACGTGCCAGGATAATTAATTAGGCTTGCGTAGGAAATCTGATTAGGAAAAAAAATGATTTGTTACAGAGACTTAATAGGCCACTGCAATTTTCTTTGATTAAATGCGATTGTGCGTAGGCTTAAAGCAGGTCGTTAACTAACTGTATAAAGACACTGACACTCCGACCGCATAGATAAATCTATATTCAAAATTGTTTCGCTCTTCCTCCCTCCTCAGTATGGGGTTGGTCCCTTTTTAATTAGTTTATTTAAGAAATAAAGGGTGATGCAGTATCCTTTATGGGCGAATAATGTGTCCGAGGTCGGGAAAAAATAAATAATGGACGAGGCGCAGCCGAGTCCATTATTTATTTTTTTCCGGCCGAGGATACATTATGAGCCCATAAATAATACTGCAAACCCTTTATTTCTATTCTATTACCGAAAACAGCGTGATATAATGAGAAAATGCATTCGCGACCCATTATTGCAGAATAATGGGCCGTAAACTGACCAATCAGAATGCAGCATTTTCAATAATGGGCAGCAGAGGTAATAGAATTACAGATAAATTCTAGTATCATGTATGTTGATAAATAACATCATGAAATCTGCACTGCACAATTTTGTGGTATCTCATGGCCAGTATGTGTTTGGTTGATAACAAAAGATTTTAGGCCTACAATATCTGAATATTTTTTTACAGTTGTATATTATTATATTGACCAATTATGTTGGTTACAATTTTTACCCACCTTTTGTGTCTGTTAATATTTGAACCAATGTTGGTTCAAATATCGACCCATTTTTTATGAATTTTAACTTCTATTACAATACCAAGTTTGCGGTAAATAAAATATATAAAAAAAATATATATATATATATACATACATACATATACACACACACACACACACTTTTCCAGAAATTGCCAACAATGCTCTGCACTATATAGGTTTCGTCAAGGTGTGCTTTTCTTTGTCCGTCATAATTAATTATATACAGGTCTTCGTCACTTTATATCACTCGTACAAAATCTACCCAAAATTCAGTACAACTAACTGTCGCGAGCCCGTACTAATTGAGACTACTAGCCACGTGCCAGGATAATTAATTAGGCTTGCGTAGGAAATCTGATTAGGAAAAAAAATGATTTGTTACAGAGACTTAGTAGGCCACTGCAATTTTCTTTGATTAAATGCGATTGTGCGTAGGCTTAAAGCAGGTCGTTAAAACTGTATAAAGACACTGAAACTCCGACCGCATAGATAAATCTATATTCAAAATTGTTTCGCTCTTCCTCCCTCCTCAGTATGGGGTTGGTCCCTTTTTAATTAGTTTATTTACAGATAAATTCTAGTATCATGTATGTTGATAAATAACATCATGAAATCTGCACTGCACAATTTTGTGGTATCTCATGGCCAGTATGTGTTTGGTTGATAACAAAAGATTTTAGGCCTACAATATCTGAATATTTTTTTATAGTTGCATATTATTATATTGACCAATTATGTTGGTTACAATTTTTACCCACCTTTTGTGTCTGTTAATATTTGAACCAATGTTGGTTCAAATATCGACCCATTTTTTATGAATTTTAACCTCTATTACAATACCAAGTTTGCGGTAAATAAAATATATAAAAAAATAATGAATTTTCCCTCCTAGCTTTTCCAAAAACTTGTTCTGGGGACGTAAAACTTGTTTATAATTTTTATGCGATCTTATCGCACCAACTAACCCCGGGGTGACACCTTGATCAATGAAGAACAGTGTGTGCCAGACAGAAGCGCTCTTGTCTTTTTTAAGTAACAGGTTGACGCGTGCTGGAAGCTGCTGGAGCTCCACAAACAAGCCAGTGTTGGCGACCCCTGCTGCCTGATGATTAGTGACGCGTGCGGATCTCGTGCGGCGTGTACATCTGTTACCAGCACAGCAACACCTTGCATGGCCTAGCTCACCTGGAGCTACAGTGATCTGAAGTTCTTTGTCGTTAGAACAAAGTAGGACAATAAACAGTTACAAAATACCCACATTTTTCCTCGATATTCATTCATCAGTAAGCCAGTCCAATTTTATTTTGATACGGTTCTTCCACTGATCCGTATTATATTGGATGTTGGTATCCCGGGGTTGGTATTTTATTTTGAAAGGAAACCAAGAGATTTAGCCAGATTTGCAGGTATCCATATATATTGGATCATATACGGTACAGACACTCCGTAAATAACAATAGATTTCTTACTTATTTTGGATATAGAAATATCTAGAAGTGAAAACAAAGGCAAATTTAAATTGCTTACGTTTCACTATAAAACATATGTGCTTCATTTTGTATTGGAGTAAATTTTTTAATCAGAAATATAAACCTAGGGAAAATTACAGTTTTGTACAAAAAAAATTTAAGTTTAACTCTTCAGATGTGGATATATTTGATGATAAGCATGCAGCAGTGTAAAAACAAATGCTTTCAAGTTTCAGGATCTAATATGCGAAATCTCTTGGTGCCCGCACCTAAGTACCTAGAGTGGCTTAGCTCCATTTCTTGAATGATATGCTTTTCGAAAAATAAAAGATAGGAAATCCGCGAGTTTAAAGGCATTGTCCGTGATCCTCTTACGAAATGGATTTTACTTTTGGTGCTGGAAATTACTTGCAGAATTGCTGTTAACATGTTCAACATCCAGCTTTCGCCACGGCACCCATGCCGGAGGGGGGGGGGGGGGCACTCACATCTGGGAAGTGACGCGTATGTGGCTGTTAATACCACCTTTTTAGCATCGTTGCCACCCAAAGACCCCATATTTAGTGAAAACTTCACCCAAAGACCCCATATTTTATCAGTGTGAAAATTTTACCACTGTCACCCAAAAGACCTCTAGTATTTTGCGGAAAAATTTCGAAAATTTTCACCCAAAGACGCTCTATTTTTTAGAAAATTTTGCAAAAATCTCACCCAAAAACCCAATTTTTTTTTTTTGGGGGGGGGGAATTTTGTAAATTTGTCACTCGGAACTAAACCCCTATTTTGTGGCAATTTGGCTGTCTCTCACCCAAAGATCCCTATTTTTTTCAGTCTTCTGTCACCGAATGCCCCTGGGTTTGGAAGCGCGAGCCTTACATGATCCATTTCATATGTGAGTGCACCCCCCCCCCCGATCCATGCGTAGTCTGATTTTTTTATTCGTGTCACTTCATACGTATATGGTCGATGATATGTTTTGGATCATATACGGTATAGACACTCCGTTAATAACAATAGATTTCTTACTTGGGATGTGTTTATACCCAAATTTAAAAAAAATATTGGAGTAGATATATTATTAAGTGGTACAAAATTTGGTACAATTAATTTCAAATAAATTTAAATTTCATGCTAATGTCTGTACTTGTAAAATTGAACTTAATTGATTAAATAAATACATTTGATATTTTTGGTTTGATAGACGCTCACAATATAAACTTATAACTCAAGATTTGTATTGGTGGAACTTTTAAAATATATATAGCTCTGTTTCATTTGCATGCATTAAATGTGATGATAAAAAAGAAATAAAGACTGATTGGTGCAACTTGTGTCATGCATCTAGTTTTACAACGTGTTATCAAATTTCTTTAATGTTCTTTTTCTAAAAAAATGTCTTTTTGAAAGTAACACGTTAAATTCAAAATTATACATGTCAATTTGCACATCTATGATCCTTTCGGCCAAAAGTAGCTTTTTCATCACACGTATTTAATGGCCTATCCATAACTAACTTTCATGTTACATTTATTACGAATATTCAAAGTACATGAAGTAAGAACTATTTCAATGGACAATCAATAATACATGTAAAATAGAAAGTAACATGTAAATTCAGAAAGTAGCATGTCAAAATGTTCGTACCATGTCAAAATAGAGACGTATGACCCAATTGGCTAACGATACACGCGCGTTCGTACATAACACTTATCCCTCTGCGTATCATGCATGGATACGGGTCGTTCAACCTTTCAACAAAGAAGGTTCCACGACTTCAGCAGCAGAATCGACCGTATAATGCTCAATATCAGTGCATATCAAATGAATTTGTCGTTTTTCTCAGAATACAAGGCTTTTGACCAGTTGTCTACAGAACCATCAAATTTGTTTTATACGAAAATTGACAAATTTAACCAATACATACATGTGACTTGTCATGTCAGATCGGCGGCAAGATCGCGATCGCGGGTACGTATAATCGCGGCGGGCACTGACCCTAGATTATCCAGAATAGCATACACTTCGCCGCAGAACATTCCCTGTTTTACAGGCATTTATTGATAATAAATTTATGATTGGGGGTAATTTGTATTGACAGCAATATTTCTATTGTATGTTCACCACAGTTAATGAGATGGGGTGGTGCTATTGAGCACTAATATTTTACTCAAGATTTTACTTACTACTATACAGCGTCTCAAAAAAAAAAACATGTTCAGCCCAATCATTCCTCATTGGTATACTTACAACATCAAAATTATTTCAATATCTAATTTTAAACAAAATCGTCGAATAAAACGATATTTTATAGAATGCAATAAAATATACACTTGAAGTGTGAATTTTGTATACAGATAAACACGGATACAAAAATACCGAACGCGTTACGGATTGATTCGAATAAAAGCCTTAAAATCATCACCATATCGGCAATATTGGATTAAACCGTAAATTGGAGAAAAGATTTCGGCCTCCTGTACCATGGAAAGCCATAAATGAATTTCATTTAGCTTCTTGTAAATTATGCACTCTCTTGATTTTTATGATCCGTTGAAATCATCATATCTGTATTCGTTTAGGCCTATAGGCCTCTTCTGTCCTTTCATATATACGTTTTATATAGAGTATTGTAAAAGTCACCACGACATTATATGCAGACCATATGATACAATTTCTCGGTATTTGACATGGAGAAATTGGAGGGAAAGCTATTTTAATTGGCCTTTCCAACGTCATGAACATGATGAAGCGAATTAAGACAGCAACGGCGATAGAAAAAAGCCGTATCCGTCGTCAAAAATAATGCTCTAAAAACCGCCTATTCAAAATTTCATCTTGTCAGAGGGGACTTAAATAGAATTCTATTCAAAATTGTTAGAGGTCAAATGTAAATTCTCACATGACCTATAGAAAAAATAGAGGACTTGGATGCATTTGCAAGTTACATATATTATGTATATTTTCATTTGTTATATTAGCCTCCATTTGTGATTGAAAATATTATTTGAGAAAAGATTTCTCACGGGAAAAGTACTTTGTTGTTCACTATAAAATGAGAAAGTGGAACTCCCCTAGTGCTATATTGAGATCACACCTGTATTTGTTTACATCTATAGATTGCACAAGAGGGGAAATGGGAATTCCCCAAGATGTAAATTTAGAAACTGAGTCCAACTTGTTTATGCATTGAGATCAAAACATATTGCAAATTTGGGGGCAATTTTCCCCATGAAGTTATAATTGTGAATTGATGGAATGCAGATGATGTAATTTATGTGAAATCTGATTTGACAGTACAACAAGGTTATGTTTGTGCATGATGATACTGTAATGATTATTATTAGGATAGGGGAATCTAGCTGTGAGTAGTTAATACTTGTCACTGGAAGGACGCAGGGCCAGCCAGTTGTTCAGTTGTGGATCTCAGTATGAGGTAAGGGCAGTATATAGTATCAGGATCAATTGATATTTACCACAGGAGCTGCATATGTGCAAGCTATTTTTTCCGCTGTCATCTTCGAGGCCAAAGAGAGCTTCAGTTTGTGGAATCAAAAAGGATTCCAGTTGGTGTTCCTAAAAGTGGACATTTAATTACGACAGACGGGCATTAGGTGGTGAGACTTGGATGGTGCGGCAGATAGTAGTGATAGTAGAGGGAACACCCAATGTACTTGAACTGCTGGACAAAATACCTTCAAGACTAAGAAGGAATTCATATGGATTTGTGACCCTTGGAATATTATTGCAGACTGTCATTTTGGAAGTCTTCGCTGTGAGGACTATAATGTCGTGGACTGCCAACGCTATATTAATTCTGGGAAGTATGGGATAATTACTAAATTCATGTAATACATGTAATCTTGTTTTGGACATCCCAAATTCTTGAACCAATATGATTGATTTTTAAATCTTGGTATTATATTAAAATTCAGATGACAACTGTGCATTGTAGGCTTATTTGTGTTGAAAGGTATTTCTGACCTTTGACATCCATGAGACGTCATAACACATTCAACACTTTTTGTTGTTTGTTTTTTATTTTGTTTGTTTGTTTTTTGCAAACCCAGGCTTGAATTTCCACCATTGACCTTTGACAATTTTGAATAGATGCTCGATCGGACAAGCTAACTTGTTGGCATTTTGAATAAGCAGTTTTATAGTGTACCGGAGATAACCACAGTGAAATGAACGTTAAGAGCTGTTAAGCATCTCGAGGAGTGGATGGAAACTATAAAAAAAGTCATTCTCATCAGAAAGGATTGGGTAGATTCTGGATATGCCAGTTATATAAGTGTATAAAGTGAAAAAAAGTCAAACAGTAAAAAACTGAGCCAAAATGCAACAGATACTCACCAACAATAACATTTGATTTCCAAGGTGCTCAAGAAACCACATATAACACACTGAAGATGCACAAACCAAGAAATCGGAAGTATATAGGATTACGACCTGAAAAGTATGGACACGAAGTCGTTCGACTTCCAACCATGACACTGTGATTTGAATCCAGAATAGAAGAACTAGATGAACAAACACTAAGGGATATATGATCGCCAAACACAACAACGAATTCAATTTAATCTGTTCAACATTTTTCACGAGGCAGTAAATAATATTCTTATAACATTTCTGAGCAAGATTGGAAAAATGCTGTTGGAAAATATCCATGAACGTTGAAAATTCATATTGGCAACTTGATCACATTTCGTGTGACGATGAAGATCCGAATGGGTACGTTTCTAAATGTCGAGTACGTTGGTTTTATTGACAGTCTCTTATCATGCTTATGCTCATAATATTCACTAAAAACCCTCTTTAATAAGAAAGCAACAAGCGAGAAGTCAATAAATGCAGGTTTTACTCAGGGATTTATCATTGGTCCCCTCTTGTTTAGTATCTTCATAGAGAGCATCATGTGAATCCCTTATGCGCGGATCGGGCAAAAGACATGAAAGCGTACATTTTAGATACGCATTTAAATTAAATACTGAGGACTAAATGCGTCAATTAAAATAAGAAATTGCAATTAATGCTCATGTTTCGTTTCTGCTTGCTATCATGAGCTGGTTATGGGAAATCCCAAGACCAAAAGATAATTGCTTCAACTTTCTTTCTGCATAAATTATGGAAAAGCCTATGGCAAGCTAAAAAAAGTCATTAACGTATATCGCAAGCCATAAAGGCCATAACGTATTGCCGCAACGCGTTGCGAGAAAGTAGCAACGCGTTGCCGAAATTTCGGTGTCGGCCATTTAAAATGATCAATTTCTGTGACGTATTTCAAACAATAGACCCACAACGCGTTGCAAAGTATCTAGCAACGCGTTGTGGAAACCCACAACGCGTTGCAAGCCTTCACAACGCGTTGCGAGCTTCACAACGCGTTGCAAGCTTCACAACGCGTTGCGAAGGTCCACAAGCCATAAGGGTCATAACGTATTGCCGCAACGCGTTGCGAGAAAGTTGCAACGCGTTGCCGAAATTTCGGTGTCGGCCATTTAAAATGATCAATTTCTGTGACGTATTTCAAAAAATAGATCCACAACGCGTTGCGGCAATACGTCATGACCCTTATGTCCTTCACAACGCGTTGCAAACCTTCACAACGCGTTGCGAGCTTCACAACACATTGTAAACTTCACAACGCGTTGTGAAGGCAATAAGGGTCATAACGTATTGCTGCAACGCGTTGTGAAGCTTGCAACGCGTTGTGAAGCTTGCAACGCGTTGTGAAAGTTTGCAACGCGTTGCAAATTATCTAGCAACGCGTTGTGGGTCTATTTTTTGAAATACGTCACAGAAATTCATGATTTTGATTGGCCGACGTCGCAACGCGTTGCCGAAATGTCACAACGCGTTGCGACATTTCGGCAACGCGTTGCAGCAATACGTTATGGCCTTTATGGCTTGCGATAAACGTATTGCTTACAACGCGTTGCTTTCTTAGCAACGCGAGTTGCTTAGCCAGCCAATCAGAAATGTACAAAAGCAACGCGTTGCTTTCCGACAGTACTTAAATAACGCGTTGTTTTCACACACACACAACACACACACACACACACACACACACACACACACACACACACACACACACACACACACACACACACACACACACACACACTTTTCAGTTAGCCATCATTTGCATTCCATAAATTGTTAAAACCTTCCCAAAATTTCAGCAGTTCCATATACCCCATGGACCCACCACCAGCATCAATATTGTTTGTTATTCTTCCCTAAGACCCCTATAAATTAAGTACCCTTAGAAATTGTACTCAGTGGTCAAGTCTTTCGCCTAAAAATACTTTCCGTGACCAAATTGGATCCAAAGCGCCCTTAAAATAACCACTTCTCACCTGTTCTTTTTTCCTCGCCCGGCTTATTTTATATGAGGGGAGGAATTACAAACCTTTAAAATTTCTATACCAATTACTTGTTCCATATGCCCCACTGATCTCTATACAATGGATTGGCTGAACAACAGTAATTGTACAGTAGATCAGTGAAGCAACCGGCGGACATCTTGGTCTACCAGTACAATAGCATTCCAGTGACACCTGTTTAACAGAAGTTGTATCTCGAGTGCCTGTTTTAGTGACATGCCATCCCATACGTGCACAACTTCAAATACATTGAGCTCACTGAATTGGCTTGATTGTGTACCCTGTTATGTCGCTTATCCACATTTCAATGGAACTTTGTGTAAATGACCGGCTCTTAACCACCTGCTTGGGCTCTTTTTGGATTGCCAATATGGCCGTCAGTGGTTGCAAGTACGGAGCCCAGGTTTCCAATCCATTGTATTCGCTGATGTAGTGCACGTTAGTATCCATTGGTTACTGGCTCAAGCCTTGGCTCATGCACCTGTTCCAAATTATGATTTGCCATAGGATTTGTGTTGTGATCAATGTGATCAGTGGCTCGAACCAAAGTTAGCGTGAGCCAGTTGACCTGACAACGATCATATTCCAACGTGCTCTACGTCAGCGAATACAGATCAGTGATATGCCCCCTTGAAATTACAAGATAACCCCAAATGCTTGGCTTAGAACATGATCATTGACTATCAATACCTAGACCAATATACATGTAGTCTCAACCAAAACACATCTTGTGTGAAGCAGAGCGAATAATTTCAGAATAACCCTATCTGTTTTAAAGAACAGGTATTTTTGCAAACGTATTATTCAGGCATAATTAGCGCTATTGTTTTAACCCGCATTTATCTGTAACCCAAGAGGGGCAACCACGCGAGTATCGCGTGTCATGGTTAACGGCGAGTGCATTGAACGATGCAGACAGGGTTTGCATTTAGACAATCGAATTGGACAACTGTTTTATGCTCGAAAATTGTATGCTACTTTCACATCGTTTAAAAAATCACTTGTGAAACTCAGTCGTTTTATATTTTGCATGGCATGCTTGGTATAATACATCATAATTATTATTGTAATTATTATTATTATTATTGTCATAGCAATCGTTATTATCCTTGCCATCATCATTATCATCATCATCATCATCATCATCATCATCCACCATCACCATCACCATCACCACCACCATTACCATCACCATCATCATCATCATCATCACTATTATCATCATCATCGTCGTCGTCATCATCGTCATCATCGTCATCATCAGTCGTCACGAATATAAAGTTACTGTGTATAAAACTATAAGGTTGTTGTCTTCATCCTTTCATTAAAGATACGTTAGATTTTACGTTGACTTGGAAGTTTTTAATATTTTGAGATAGGCCTAATTATTAAAATTAAGAAAATTTACTGATCCATTCACCACAAGTTATTTATTAATGAAATGACGATAAATCAGGGAATAACTTTGCTCCTGTCCTCGCATGAAATGACATGATGTTGCGTTTTGTTAATGCCCTCGTCATTTTATTGTATTGTAATGACAAATACAGTGTGGATGCTAGATGTTATTTAAAAAAATGCGTTAATAATCAACAAGTGTACCGACTGTTGCAATATTAGGACAAAATATGGAACAATGCATATTCCATATAAAATATACTATTATTACTATATTCAAAGTAAATCGATGTACATTTTGGCTTTAATCAACGTAACCCAAAAAAACTACAACTCACTGTAACTTACATCTACCACAAAATCATCACTAACTTGCAACCGTTGTATAATCAGGTATTAATCAATTTGTTAGGTTCATCCAATCTTGGGTTTGAGCATTGCGAACTTACTGCAGTCGAGCATCTTAATTGGCATTCGTATACGAGGATAGTACACCAGCTTATACTAAGTGGCCGTATACATCCAAATAACAAAAAACCCTTCACTTTCACTCGAAATGGGTCTGTAGGGACCTCCACAAGAGCCTGGGACAGACTGCGCATAAGAAAGGGGACAGTCGCACCGAGAAATAAAAAGAAACGAACAGAACCTCTTATACATTGAAAAGTCTGTAACAATGTTATTTTATTTTAACAGATCCGTGGTATGTGCACTGAGTGTTAAAGAATCCCATCCCTAAAATATATTGTGATTGAAATTATTACAATTGTATCTTCAACATGAGAAGTTGAATCAAGTACCTATGAAATATATAGAAATATAAGATGATTATATCAACCTTGAGATTCCAATTATCAAAAAGAAAATTGTGAATTTTGCCTATGTTTGTACTCGATAGGGCGCGCCATTAAATTTTGACGCCGTAAGCGACCAGATCGCTAGGTCAGACACCTGTTTTATTTTTACAAAAAATTAGAATACATAGCAGGGAAAAAACAAGCTAATTCTTAAAATAATTCATAAATAAATTACCATAATCAATTTGCCAATTTGATTTAAAAAAACAGTTATTTTATTCAATAAAAGGTAATATTATTTTTGTAAAATATATACGTAAAACTATAATCGATATATCCTTGAGAATATAGTTAGCCTCTAGAAACACTTACTTTCAACGCATTAATATCTGGTCTGTGAATATAGATCGCTTGCTATGCTGTTCCCGACCGTAATCCCTATGGCAGCGTACTGCCATATCTCGTTTTAGGAAAAATATCCCTTCATTTATTTTAGGTCTATTTCTGTTTAATTCTCCTCTGTATATTTTATTTCAACACTTGGAAGAGATTTGCACATCCTGACAAGACAAAAATGTGGAGCTATTCTCAAGCGTAAAAGCATCGAATTTTCTACCCGTGTCTTGGGTAGTTCTTCAACGACGCCGCATCATCTAATGAAGACAGGAGTCGAGATCTCATATACAATGTCTATGTTTGCCGGCTTCCACACGACTAAGACGTGGCGATAAGAAACAAAGTAAATCAATGGGATATATGTAAACAAACAAACGGATTGAATGGAAATGCACGCATTGGACGGCAGGTTAAGAACTGCAAGTTCGCTGTGGACTTTGATAGTAAAACGGAAAACACACACGGATTCTTAGGACAGAAGGATGGATGGGCCGGAGAAAAACGGCGGTGTTAATGGGGCCTGTGAAGCCGGCACTGTTAACGGCGGAGCGCTGCACCCAGCGAAATCATGCCACAGGTCAGTCAATGCCACTCCGTATCAACATTCACTGATATATTATTACATTACTCAACTCACACTCAATTTATCTCGTCTCAAAATAACACACACACACACACTCTCAATTATTGAAAACTATAATACCTATGCGGCTTTATAATAATGTAGATGCAAAGCAATTTTTGCAGCGTCCAGCTTGGACGTATAGCTCAGTGTTTTAAGTGTAAAGAAAATACGACGTTGAAATTAATAGTCTACCCAATCCGTGTATATAAATTGCAAAAGAAATACTACATACACAAAATGATACTTGTTCCAAATTCCTTAAGTAGGACAATTTTGTTAAAATTATACTATAATAAACGGGCCTCATTTAACGACAAATAAATAAAATAAAGAATATATATATATATATATAGATTATAGTATAATATTTTATTATATATTATATAGTCATATATGTTATATATATGACATACATCATATGTATATGTGCATGTATTTATCTATAATGAATAATATGCATGTATTTTAATGATGTATATTTCTATTTAATATGCAATATTTAACTTATCCAATGCACACTGAGTGGCTAGTGGGCTTTATGTAATTGGTGATCTTTGTATCATTATCCTATTTTTATTTTGCTGTGTTAACAGTTATTACTTTTTATTTATTTGTTTATTTTTAAAAAAAATTATTTCATGCTTTATCTAGTGAAAGTATTGTTGTTTCATCATCAATATAATTTATAATTTACAGCCAAATTATTTTGGAGACACAACGGTATGCATACCCAGCCTTGAACCGTAATTCAAAACTGTACTAAATACCACGCATGATTACATTTTGTCTTACAATAATCATGCGTGTCTCAAAAAATATGCATCGAAATCCAATGTTAACGTTGAACCCAATAATACTCAGGGCAGGGATAAGTATGCAGGACTCGTCCGATCGGCCAGCAGCAGTGAAAGCACGGTGTTCTATAAACTTTCCTAGTTTATCCTTTTTTAGAAAAGGGCAAGAGGTACCCGTTTCTTTCATTTGTAATAGCAGGTGTAACATGTAGAGTGTGTCTCCAAAAGAAATAACGGTATTTTGTTTTAAATGTCAGCATTGGTAATGGGCGCTGTGCAATCACGCGATGGCAGTGTGCAAAAAAATGCGTGCATAATATCCTGAGTATTTGCCTTAAAATATTGCCATTTTCCACTCAAAACCCTACTCCACATTCCGTTTAAGGCGTTGAAAACGAATCTTGTCTGTAACAATATCTTGAAGGATGTTGAAATTTGCTTGTGTGATTTGTCAGTGGTCCAGATTTGGGGAAATCACTAGACAAATACTTCTGTATTGACCGGAACACAACATTTCACCGAAGATGTCAACATGAGAGTCGCTGTGGTTGTCAAATTGTTACTCACGAATTTGCAAGAGGTTTTCCAAAAAAAATAAGAAAAATAGCAAAGAGAACGCCATATTTTTTTCGGGACTTAAAGGTGCAAGGAGAGATTGATATGAAAGTGTCCCTTAAAAAATAAAACTCTGACTTTTGCACTGATATAAAGTTTTCCATCAAAAATATCCCCACCTGAAAGGATTAAGCTGAGAATAACTTCTTTGATAACAAAAAAAAATAGAATTTCCTATTGGAGATTGGAGCAAATACGAAATTTAGCCTATGTTTTTTTTAAAATTAAAATATATGCAAATCCAATCACCTTTTGTTTTCGTTTGAAAGACATTTCTGTAACCAAATACAAGGAAAGAAATCTATTTAATGCCTAATCTATATATGAATCACTACATTTGACGAACGTATGCCTCGAAATCTCTCGTTTCACCTTGCATAAAAGACTGTGTATGCTTATATACCATAACACAATTATATACAAACAGTTTCATAAACATGATCAATGTGGTGTATGTACTTTTTACAGTAGTCAATTGAAATGATTGTCTAATCCAAATTGTAATAAGATATGCTAAAGCATATGGGTTATTGTATAATACTGATACTACTTCATTGAAAGAAGTAGTATAACATGCAGTAGAGTTGTTTTAAATTGCTGCAAATTGCGGCAACGAAAAAGTGGTTTATTAGGTCAGACGACGAGTTGTGTTTACCCACAACTTGTTTTTCATTATGGTATTATGAACAGCTGGAAGTGACAGTAGTACATGCATGTGTGTCATATACTGCATGCTATCTGCTTCATGTCAGTAATAGTCAAATCTAAAATTGAGGGAGAGGGAGAGAGTCGGGGGGGGGGGTAAAAAGAGAAGGAAGGGGATAGATATGGAGGGAGAGAAGAAGAGGAAGAAGGGAAAAGAGACAGATGCAGGGATAGAAAAAAGAATAACACTGTAAAAACTGGGGTGTTTAAATTTTAAAACCAATTCGGTGTCACGACTTGTGTTGAAATTTAGGATTTAACACCGCTCGGTGTTGCTATAAGCAGTTACAATAACAAACAAACGTAACAATAACAAAACCAAGCATTTTCTACTAATATGTCAGACGTTACAAATATAAATGTTAACACCAAAGTTTGGTGTTGATTAACATCGGAGGGTGCGGTCCCGTATCGATTCCAAAAGAGTGTTAAATTAACACCAGTAGTGTCAATTTGGCAGCAGCAGTGTTAAAAAAAATAATTAACATTGACAAGAGGTGTAAAATTAACACCAAGCAGTGTCATATCATGCATTTTAACACCAACATTTGTGTTAATATAACACTGACATTGTGGTATTGGACAACGACATTGTGTAAATCTAACACCAGTGGGTGCGGTCCCCTATTGATTCCAGGAGGGTGTTAAAATTAACACCAATGGTGTTAAAGTTAACACCCCAGTTTTTTGCAGTGAAGAGGGAGATAGAAGGAGAAGAGAGAGGGAAAGAAAGAGAGACTGCTGATAGTAATAGTAAAAAGATGGAGGGCGGGGCGAGAGAAAGAGTTAATTTGGATAGTTCAGAGATTTATTAAGACTTCATCGGTCCGTTGGGTGTTAAATTACAGTATTAAATTCAATTGGTTAGAATAAGATTGATTTCGAAAATAATTAAGGTTGGATTTCAAGACCGTTTAGAAATAATAGAAACTTGAGGTAAACTAACATACGAAAATAGTTATTTAAAAAAATATATTATTGTTAATAAATATTTGCAAATAAGATAATAGAAAGTCCAAATGAACAAAAATTACGGTCAAAGAGTGGTAGTTGATAGTTTTGTGGGAGCTTAAAGTTGGTGTGGTGCAAAACCAATTATTCCGTAACGCTTACGGTATAGTTGAAATTAAATAAGTGCAAAACTAAATAGCCATGTATTTTGGTATTGCCAAATAAAATCTACTCTTAGTGTGGATTGCCTGCCATTGGTGATTTATCTAAAACCTGAACTGACGCCCTTTTTAAACTGTTAAAATATGCCTTGAAGCTTGGGGTTGTTAGGATAGCTTGGTTTCTGATAGGTAATCATCGTTTACAAGCTTTCGCTTTCCAAAAGTGACCCTAACCATATAAGTAGCACTGCTGTGCACTGATCTCTATACAATGGATTGGAAACCTGGGTTTCGTAATTGAGGCACTGACGGCCATATTGGTCATCCAAAAAGAGCCCAAGCAGGTGGTTAAGAGCCGGTCATTTATACAAAATTTGTTCCCATTGAAATGTGGATAAGCGACATAACAGACTACAGAATCAAGCCAATTCATTGAGCTCATTGTATTTGCGCGTATGGGATGGCATGTCTCTAAAACGTGCACCCGGGATACAACTTCTGTTAAACAGGTGTCTCTGGAATGCTATTGTGTTCGGTAGACCAAGATGTCCGCCCGTTGCTCCATTCATTTAATATACAATTACTGTTGTGTAGCCAATCCATTGTATAGAGATCAGTGCTGCTGTGCCATATAGGTAAGTGGAAAGATACTAAGGATCAGTATTTCATAATAAAATTCCCTTTAAACGGGAAACCCGACCTCGAGGCAAAACTATATACCGCGTTGGATATAGAATCCTTCCAAGTAATGTATGTGTGACACTAAAACTCACATCAAAATCACGTGGCAAAGGTACATCTTATAGGGAACAACCCAAACGATCGATGACGTGCTATAAACGTAAGAAGTTTCGTTATGGGAGAGGGGGTCAAAAATGTCGATTACGTTAGTAAAAATCACAAAAAAGCATGGGTCATCAGAAGTTGCAATTTCTTAACAAAACAAAAGAGAGGATAAAAAATCAATAAAACAATCAAATGGATCATACAAAATATAAAGTTACTATAAAGTGAACGCACTATTCAGTTATGTATATAAGTTATTTGATGAATTAGTCTGTCATTCATGCCATAATTTCATTTACAATACTTGAGGAAATTACTTTAAGGACCATAAGTTTATATTTTGACATTTCCTTTAGGACGTATTGAAGGATAAAGGCATTCTAAAATCATGGAGTTATTATAGTATGGAGTTATTATAATTTACTATAATAACTCCATGCTAAAATGTGCGTTTTTGGCGTTGTTGCGCAATTGTCAACGCCAGCCTTTTATATCAAAAATGTGCTTCAACTGAAACAACATTCAAGCATGGTGTTACTAGCAAAATCTTGGTGATTCTATGAACAGAGTACTTTAAAAAAAGAAAAAAAAATACATTAAATAAGTGAAAGTATTTTCACCAAAATTAGATATGGGCCATCGACCACATGGTCACCCCCTCTGCTAGACCGTATTTCATATGACGGCAGTCACCAGCCATGTCGGTGGACAAGATATTGGCTGGCTGTTCAATACAAGAGAAGGTATAGTGTTCTTCCCACAATGCAATTCTTCCAATAAAAAAATTTGCACTGGTTGTCACATGAATTTATATTGACAAAAAGTGCCTAAATGAAGAAAATTCATTCCAATCTTGCAATTGAAGTACTTTTTGTCATTATAAATTCATGTGACAACCATGTGCAAAAAATTGTATTGGAAGAAATGCATTGCGGGAAGAACACTACACCTCCTCTTGTTCAATACGGTCCAAGACCCTCATTTTGTTATGCATTCATAAACACAAGTTATCAAATATTTTTTTTTAAACAAAAATACATATTTCTTTGAACATTTATATATAACGACATTTGAAAACATTTTAACAACTATAAGACCTCTATTGTGTATTATAAGATTACGTCTGACCTCCTTTTAGTTAACGCCCATATAGACCTTTATCCATTACCACTAAAGCATATGGGAGGAATGGGTAAATAATTAATTTGTGTGTCCAAAATCATTGACCGCAAATCGTCCCCTTAGAGCCAGAACTGGCTATGTCCAAAAAATGGAATTTTGAGAAAGGTGAGTTTAAAGTTTGATTATAGCTAAAAAATAAGAAATCAAGTATAAGCAGTATTTGAAAATCTGGAATAAATAGTAATCTTCCAGATTCATGTTACTTATACTTTTTCAGAGTTGATATATAGGCCTCACACTCGTTGATCCAATGGATGGTCGAAAAATCCCAAAATGGACATAGCCAGTTCTGGCTCTAAGGGGACGAAATAATCCCACATGACCCTTGACCTAAAATTTCTAAAGACCTGTAAAGAATCCCCATCCAATTAGGACTCGCTTCATTCATTGTACATCAAACTTAAGTACAATAGACCATTTGCACGATCCCCGAAATGCATCTCATTCGGTGCCCATTTCCATCCGGGAACTTGTATACACAGCAAGATTCCTAATCATGGTGTAACCCAGAGCTTAGGCTACTCCATGTGTACTCTTAGCTCTACTCCAAGGGTACCCCTTGATGCATTATTGATGCAGTACCTACAAGTAAGTACTTGCGAAGTACACAAGCCACTGGGTGGATAGCAGTTATGTTTACTTAGCAGTACCCATCCTATAGTGTACTCTGCAGTTGCCTGCTTTTTTTTTTTTTTTTTTTTCCTTTTCACGTGAAGTTAATCTTACAAAAATGTAGAAGAATATCTATGGAACAAAAAACAATCGAGGCACTGGTGTTGAAATTCACGACAAAACGTGATATTTTCGATCGTACTGTGCCCTAATTCTCACCTGACGGACGATTACACAACCATAGTGCAACGTCACAGATAGGGTTAAACTTTCTGGGTATTTCTTTACGCTACTATAACCGTATGTTTTTAGGCCGACTTGAGGCTGGTAAAAGTTCCCGGATGGAAATGGGCACGAATGAGATGATTTGGGACGCAAACTGGTTCTATTGAGAAAGCCAATATTTAATAACAATGGAATCAATCACTCCTGGATAACCACTGACTTCAAAACCCACCCCAACACGTCAAAAAGTGTACCCAGGCATCTTGCCCCCTCTTTTAGGGATGTAGAGGGGGGGGGAAAAAGAGGGAAATTTTGTAGTTCTTTTGTTCTTTTTTACCCCTATTTCTTTCTACTAATATATATTTTGATCCATTCCATACTTTTCTTTCCTTCTCTTTTCTCCCTTCATTTTACTATCTGTCCTCGCTGTGTTTCATTACCGCCCTTTTTCTCTCTCTTCTTCCCTTTATTTTTATTTTTTTTTTCTTATGCAGCAAATCTGAAAATTTACAGTGAATTTCAACCAAACAAGTTAGACCAATTCTATATGCACATCAACCAACCAGCCACTTGTGTGGACAAGAGAATACCGCACATTTCAGGACTACAATACTTTATAAGCTGTCAAACGATCCATTGGTGTAGCCCATTGACAGGTGAAATGATTGTAGTCTGGAATGCGTCTATCTTGTTCACCAACATGGCGAATTAAATAATGCGATATGTTTTCAGGAAAATTTAACATGTGAACTGGTAGACACTTGAACGTGATGAACACTTGAGATTTCACACTTTGAAGGAAGTTTGACATTGCAACAGTTTATTTAAATAAAATTTTTAAAGCGAACATGTCACAAACCAACAATGTTTTTGTAGGGAGACAATCATTAAGTGGTGGGTGCCAAATAGTGTTTACCACGCATTTCAATACGGAACAATTACACCCCAAAAATCGTTCTCACCTTCTTCTTCATGGCCAAATTTTCCATTGAAAAAATGCGTGGTACACGATTTGGCAGTCCTCTATGGTATGTTAGGTTTACATAAGAGCGTGGGGCTTATACAGGTTACATTTATTGAGTTGAATCATTCCTCAAAAGCCCAATTGTAATATACTGAAACGGCATTCATTAAAAGAAAATCATGATGATGATTCAGGTTATACAGACGTAGTTCCAATAATTGTAACTTAGGCTCATCTTTTAAATTTGGACATAATCTTTGCGTGCCAATCTTTAGATTAGTCTATGATAACCGCAGCCATAAAAATTATCTAGTCATGAGCATCAGGACTAATACAGACGAGGAAGCACTAACTCTTGAAGACTGAAGACAGGCCTTCCATTGGGATTGATGGAAAACGGGCCGGCAGGGTCTTGACGATCTTATTAAAAACTACAATAGCATTTGTATATCAACGAAATTCATTTTCATAGATATCTCTAAAGTTTATAACTCCGAGTATAGTCAGTATGTTGGACTGTAGAGCAAAAATGAAATTGCAACATTTTAGCTCCTCTAACTAAGGGTTGTAATTTTTAATAAAAACTAACCTTACCATACAAATACACGAGTTCAAGATATTTTTCGGCCAGGTGTATGATTTCCCAACAGAAAGGCCAAACCTCGCCTACACACCAAAATTCCTGCATATAAAAACTTATGGCCACAAAAAAAAAGAGTAAGAATTTGGCAAAAGACATGTACAAAAAGTTCTGCGTCCTAAACTATTTTTAGAAATATTTGCCCATGTCCATTTGCGTATCATGCAGGTAGGTGAGACTACTGCGGTTTTTTTTTTTTTTGTAAATCATCAGTTTCCGCTTTTCCGAAACCCTTTTCCTAGTATATGAGCGTATATTTAGACTGGTCTTGCACCCACCCCCCCCATTTACCAGGAAGTTGTGTTTCGAGTTTTTTTTACTCTATGGAACAACACCATATTTTTCTCGGATTGTCCTGAAATTCCAGGCTCCGAATGGATTTTTTTTATGGTTAACCATAAATATTAGTTGTACAGTATGTTAGGCTTTTGAGTTATGAGCTATCGCGTCTATCACCAACAAAAACTAAGTTTGTTTTTTCATAGATAACACGTTACGCTGAATCGAAGCAGCGTTCACCTTTAAGACAAAGTCTGTGTGTGATTTGTTTTATCTCAAGTTTACAAGTGGACATAACATGTTCATGCAAACATAAAAAAAAAAAAAAAAACATTTTGACTGATAAGCAAATCGCAACAGGCCGTGTATCGCTTCTGTCTACAGTAGATATGCGGAAGTCTAGGAAAAACTAAGCCCAACTAAAACAACAAGTAAGATTCAAATTAAGGAAAAATATAAAAATATCAGTGTCAGGAGTCGGACGACAGTCATTTTTGTGTGTCTGCAAAGAGGGGAAATTTAGTAGTGTGGTGTATCTGTGTGTGGCAACGTATGTGCGTCAAATGTTAACCTTAAAAATGCCCACTGTTTTCTGCATACGGGACACACATTTTCATGGACAGTGCATGTCCTTGAGTAGGTTATAGTGTCCCACAAGTTACCTCCTCAAGAGTGGGGATCAAAAGGTCATCTAAAGGTTAATGCTCCAAAATGGTTAGACTTAGAATTAGCAAAATTCTTGGTGTATCCACACCCCAACCAATTTAGAAATGGTCTGGGGACGCCCTAGCTGTGTACTCTTTAAAATGTGTAATCATTTGTATATGATTAGTCAACTGAATGATTTAAGTTGTCATATGGTGTGCTAAAGGGTTATAGAAGGACGTTATGACCAAAAGGGGGGGTTATAGAGTATAGGAACGAGTTATTTTTAAAAAAACAATTTAAAAATTGTAGTTGTGTGGACAACCCATTTAGTGATCTAAGTAATGAAACGTGCTCTCTTTACGATCAAAGTTTCCCATTGTAATTAATTTATTAGTGTGAGCAGCTTTTGAAATGATGAGAGGAGAATGGTAGCGGTAGGAGGGAATATTTTTAAAAGGAAGGGAGAGGGGAGAGAAAGAGGAGGGGTGCAGTAAGAAAGCGTATTTTGGACAGTTTTAGACTTAAGGCTTCATCCGATATTCTTCAATTTGGTTAGAATTTTGTTGATTTGGAGAATAATAAGGTCGACTTTCGACAACCTGTAGAAAATAATATAAAGTTAAACTAACTTACCATTACTAGTCATTAATAAACATTGTATTTGTTCTAAATTTCACTCATAAAATGTACATACAAGACTGTAAGCCCCATTGAACAATCAAAATGTGGTCTAGTATGTTGACATGGTTTTGTTTTTTTGTTGTTGCATTTATAATGGTGGTTTGTAAAGACATTATTCACTTACCGCCTGCGGTACTGTTAATTAGTGCCGATATAAATAGCCTTATATTGGTTACACTGTGTGTATATTTATTTTAGCCCTGATGATAAGCCAAATAAATATTCAACAAATTGCTAAGAAGAAGAGAAAATTACCAAAAAACATAAAGCGAAATGCGGGAGTCGAAAAAAAGTGACTTTTTTGGTTAAAACGTGGACATTAAAACCCCCCCTAAAATGCCCTTTTTTTTTGGACCTTTTGAACATCTAATCATCTAAAAGTGGAATGTTTGTCAAACATTTTTTTCAATATTTTTGATCTTTGTTTTTTAAAAAAAATCGGCAAAAAAAGTGGACTTGCCGATTTACATGGAATTGGGGGTTGCGGGTGCGACCGCACCCCCAACCCCACCCCCCCCACCCCCCACCCCCCTTGCGTACGGGCCGCCTGGAGCATAAGTTGTGAACACTCGTAGAGAGCGGCCCATACCGTCAAATAGCTTTAGCAGGATCGAGTTTATTCCGTAAAGGTTCCAAATTGATTTGGCACACCCAATCTCCTGGTCTGGTATGGTAAGGTAGCTCAACTTAAAGATCTGGAATTCGAATTCCACTCCTGCTTCTGTTTATTTTATCTAATATTTTGGGCATATTTGTTTCAGGTTAAAGGGAAAAATTCAAAAAAGTCCAAAAAAGATATTATAAAAACCAATAAGTGGCTGTAAGCATGGTAAGGGTGACCTGCTCCTGGAACAGGGTGGTTGGTCCCAAAACTCCAACGTGCATTGATATAAATTTGGATCGATTAAGCCCACATTAATTGGTCGAGCTACGAGTTGCGTCTCGAGCCCCAATATTTTAAACTCATAGCTGGAATAATTAATATTGGGCGTAAATCATCACAATTTTATCATTAGCCATGTCTGGATCCGATATTTCAAAACACTTGGACTACTCAAAACAGATAATGCACAATATCGGATTCTAGAATGCCATGCACTACTATCGAGAGAACTAGCAATTCAAACTTAATGAAAAATAGACTACATATAGGGACTACCAAAGAATTTTTAGAAGTTGTTGGATGCCTTTTTCTTAGTGAAAATATGTTGCCCACCAAATGTAAAAAAAAGCTGTTTCCGCGATGTACCCCTCGAATTCCATTATTGGGAAACCCCCCCTTCTCTTTTTAATACCATTGTTCCAAGGTTAACGTAGGTTTGTGAATCCACTGTCGTGATTTTCAAAATGAGATAGGTATTTTGAGAATGATTTTGAGCGATAACAGTCGAAAACACTTTCGTATATTGATGCTATCTATGGTGACGTGTGATCGAGAAAACTTATATTAAGTGCCTTCTTCAAAAGAGAAAAAAAGAAACAAAACAAACAATTTCGCAACATGCCACGGTGGCACAAAGCAAAATAATAAAATTGTACTTTCCGTATCAGAAACCCAAGTCTTTTCACTCATGTGGTTCCTGTACCATGTTTCTGAAAAGAAAAATACATACTAATTACAGAGCTATAACGTGAGTATAGACGCCATTATCATTTGTAAATGAAGTTTGTTTTTCCCGATCGCGCGGTGGGCATGATTCCAACAAATACGAAATTATATACAACTCCGTATTGAGACACATTTTTAACCAGTGCTGTTACTCCCTTGTGATAATCTCATAGCAGGGAGGTACTGCACGTCTCTGATACAATTGACAAACTTGTATTGAAAATTTAAAATTTGTTTCGAGAAAAAATATCAAAAACCATATCAAATGCGACTAAATTATGAATATGACGCCGACATTTGCGGACACTCACATATTATAAAAAATATCTTGGTTAAATGGCAGGTGGTACATTTAAATAAAACTTTCACATGGAAATTCTTTCTGTAGATACATTCTTTCAAAACTGTTTAATTTCACTGAAATCCATATAAGATACGAAATTATCATATGAGAAATGACGTCACTATGACGTCACTATACCGAATCAGCACTAAAGTAGATTTTCCCTGTTTTGCCTGGAATTTATACAATGTAAAAACAATAAATTTTACAGTATATAAGGACACCCATTGTGCCAACAAAATATTGTAAAAAGTACAGTATGTTGTAAAAAAGTTAAAGAAAATGTATGTATTTGATGAAAATTGTTTCAGAGTTTAGGAATGTGTAGAGAATAAAAAGCACTGACGACCACCCCAACTTAGTAAACCTGCCACCAATGTAGACTTTTTTACGTTGTGTATAATTTTCAGATTGTTGCAAAAATACACATTTAAAACCTGTAAAAGTTGTATTTTAATGTATTTTGTTGGCAGAATTGATGCTCGTATATTCTACTTAAAAATTTAAAATATTGTAACTGTAAAATGTATTCTATATCTATCTAACGGCCGCAGCCGATATGCTGTTCACCATGTCGCGCAAAATGTCCCTCTTTGTCATTAAGTTGGGGATGTCAGATGGATCCTGCTGGATGTCTCGAGCAATCACATCAATGCTAGTTAAAGGGGCGACGACCCCTGTTTTTGGCATGGTAACTTCAACTGCGACGTCTGAGACTACTTGATCAACGCACGATGACAGTGACCGTCAAATCGTGCACGCCCGTTGGGCAAACATAAGATGAAATTGGAGTGATATATCTCCATATAGCTGTGCTTTGGTCATGTAATCACGCCAGGATATGTTTTTGTACTCGCATAAGAAGCTTGGTTGTAGGTGCCATCCAGACTATCCTGTAGCGTCTTTCTTCAGGTCCAGGTCTCAGATCCTATTACCAGGATACTCTCTCTACACAGGCTCTAAGAATTTCAGCTTGGTTGAATTTGGAGATCCCAGATTGCCATAGTGGTGTAGTTTATTGCAGGCATTCCAAGCTTGTCCTTTGCGTGACAGGAGATCTTTTCTTGCTGTCGGCAACATAGGCCCTAGATACTTGAGTTCCTTGACCTCTTTGAGTTGGTTACCGTCGGTATAGTGCAGATAGGTTGATGATCTCTTCCTCGTTGACAGTCATATTCCGTCTTCTTGGCATTTAGATGTAGGCCGACTTGGTCTGCAGCATTCTCAAGTGATGTTAGTAGATTTTTTTTTGTTCACCACATATCAATCAGCTGTTAGGAGCTAGATCATCTGCGTAGTCAGGTCTGTGAGATGCGACTTTGGTGACGTCTAGAGACTAGTTTGGGTTATGTGTGAGTCCGTTTTCGTCCGGTGTCAAGACTCTGTCTGAGGACGCAATCAACCACAACTACAAAGAGATAGGGAAGCAGATTCATCTCCCTGGAGGATTCCATTGATTTTTGTTAGGAACTCCTTTGTGGGCCCATCCATGGTCTGCACAAAGCTATATGGGGTTACATACATAGACAATTTCCTTGACAGTCGCATCCTGGGACACCGTAGTTGGCGAGAATATGCACATTACATCCCTGTTACACTGTCAAAACCTGGAAAAATCTACAAACACAATTGAATCTTTTCGTCTTGGAAACTCAACTCTTCTATGATCCTTCTGAGGGCAGTATCTGAGGTAGTGTTATCTGCCTTTGGCGAACACCGTTCTGGTTTCGTCTGAGAATGGTATCTATGTGAGGGTGAGTAAGATTCTGTTGAGCAGCAGGTAGTTGTAGATCTTAGAGGCCAGTGGTGACAGTGTGATTTCCTCTGTGTTTTTGGGGTTGTTTTAGGTCGCCTTCTTTGGTTAGAGGATGATTAAGATCTTGGAAAAGGCAGGCTGATTGGTTTTCCCCATGTAGGTGTGTTGTTACAAAATCTAACAGTTGATCATGGAATAGTAGAATTCTACCAGACTACTGCCTGAAATGTGTCGGGACCAGGTGTCTTGGTGTTTTGTTCATTTTCTTCAGTCAGATCTGACGCTCCTCTATAGTGAAAGCTCCAGTCTGGATGGGACGGGTGCCTGCTATCTTGTGAAATTGAAGAAAGGTTCATCAAGGTTGTGTTATTCTGAACTGGCTTGCCAAGTAGAGAACTAAATTGCTGAAACCATGTGTCAGGCTCTCTTCAGTGTTTCACCTTTGATTCTTATAGGTGGTGTGGCCTTCTTATCAGTCAGCTCCCTCAAGGCCTCCCAGGCAGCAGCGTGCTTGTTTTTCAAGATGTAGGGCGCCAAGCGCCCCAGCCCTGGACTTAACATGCTCCTCAAGCACCACATTGTAAATATCGTCAAGTGCAGCCTTCGCAGCATCAAGGTCTTCTTGTAGCTTCTGGTGGATTTAGTAAGGTGCTTTTGGCTGCAAGACTTCAGTTTTCTCTGTCTTTGCTGACTTTGTCGTTTTGAAGGCAAGGCAGTAGTCTTTTGCTTTTTCTTATAGGTACATCTCCAATGCCATTCCTTTGTTGGCTGAAATGAGGACATCATATACTGCGCTGGATTTCTTGTCTCAAGCTCATCAAAGAGTGTTGAACCTGTTATGTACTGCTACAGTATACTGCTCACAAGCTTTGTATCTCCCCTACCCTTTCCTCCAGTCGAATTGTTTTCATGGGATCTCTGGGAGGGGTTTTTACTCTGACGATAACTTAATCTGGCTCCTGCAAGACAATCTGTGAAAATGTATTACTTGCTCGTATAGTAAATTGTCATAAGCATTGACGGTTCCCAAATAACTGCAAGTTTCTGCCATTTTTGCGAGCTTTTTTGCATTATTATTTGATTATTTTCAAATCAAGAAATGAATATATGGAATGTGTTTTAACTGTGACTAACTATTGTTTATACTACAAGAATTCTTTAAAAGGACCTCTGGCTTCCCATCTTCAGCACAAGAGTCAATTTTTTGGTGGTGCCGTTTTATGAAATTGATATATCATCTTGTAAATCTTTTATTAAAAGAGAGAACAGGTGATGAACCTATCGATTTATAACAAATGGCAGATTTCAGACCAGCACTCGCTTCATACGTTATTCCCACCAATCTCCGATACGTTAAACAACCCTAGGGGTAAATCATTATTATCGAATGGTTTAAAAGAGGGAAAATCTACAGGTGGGTGGTGAGCCTTCTTTCCATCGGAGGTCAATGTTAATTTATGTTTAATATTGCAGCTCGTTTTTGCTATATTTCCCTGCTTCCAGCCTTAAACGTGACTCTAAACTGAGTACTTTAACGCTAAACTGAATCATGGGTGTTAACCAAAGACCTCCTGAAATAGCCTAAAATTTTGGGTTGTACCTAAACTCTATTATATGGCAACAGACTATCCTCGTCCACCTGTCCCCTGTGGTACAGACATGCCTTCAATGGCTAAAAAATCGATCCATTTTTATAGTGAGCAAATTGTACAAGTACGACTCATTTCTTGGAAATGTCGACTTATTGGTAATAATATAGTTGCATAACCAAAAATCTCCCTATTGGTGGAACTGTCTTTACAAAATCAAACCATTTATATTGTGACCTAGTGCTTGAGACCAAAACACGAAAATAACCGACCCAGTTATATATTGTTGAATTGGTAAAATAATTGCCCATCTTTCTATTAATAGTAGCATATGACAAATTACCCATATAGAGGGTGACGGGCGACCCATATATCGCGGCAAATATGTATACCTGTCCTTTTGTACTGAAAAAAGTTTCCAGACAAAATTCTGCACTTTCAGGACAAAAATCAAGGGTTTTGTTGGTCAACACCTCATTGCGTTTGTATTTATTTTCAGCCTGTTTGGGGCTTTTTATGCCAAGTTCACGCGTATAATGACATATCTCGTTCTTGATTGTCCTGTTATGCAATCCTCAATAGAAGGTTCTTTACAAAATACTTATTTATACTTCTAAAAATCTCTTGACAACATTTGACTACCCAGTCCATGCCATATAAACAGGGGCGGCGCCAAGGTGGTGGCAGGGGGCGGCCGCCCCCTTGAGATTTTCAAAATTTTAGGAAAAACGGGGTTTTTGCGCAAAATTAGGGGTTTTTAACCAAAATGAGTTAATTTTGTACTGTTTCGTCCGCCCTATGATGTTTCACCCTTCTATGATTTTACCCTGGCGCCGCCCCTGCATATAAACACAAGGACATCCACATTCATGACATTGATGCTTTAAATTTATACAAATTTATCGGTCGTCCCTTTTTTGGCGAAATCTTTTTTTTCTCGGATCAACAACATACTTCTGCATGCAGATAACCAAGGTTATTTTATCTTCAAAATTGTTTTTCCTGCAATGGAATTCCCGAATCACTTCCAACACACTCATTCTTGTAAGTTAACCACATAATGAAATGATGTACCCATTACCCATTCCATTTGTTTTTGTTTCCTTGAGATTTCCCCAGAAGAATAACCGGAAGTAAACAGATTTACTTGTTCATTTGGCGTCTTCAAGTGTTCGCGGTGCAGATATTTCTGACACAGTTTTGTTTAACTGGATTTTCTCTAAAACCCGTACACGCTGCATTATTCTGAGAATAGATAGCATATATACGTACACCGTACAACGTATATAGCTCTTAGAAACCTTTCAAAAAGTCACAATTTGCATTCTATTTTTATCATGTAAATGCCGATTTGCGGTATACAGGTGAAATCAGAATTACTACTACTACTACTATACTATTGTTTTGAATCGTAAGGTAGTCATTAAGTCGAATTAATATTTCTTAAGAACTGACTATGTAAATATGATTTGCGGATATGTGCTGATTCGATTTTATTTTGAAAAAAAAATAGCATTGTTTTTTCTAATTGTTCGTTTGTTTGATGGTTAGTTTCTTAATGCTTGCTTGCACTGTCGATTGATTGTACACGTTGGATGGATCGATTGTTTTGCTTACTTGATTGGTCAATCGATTGGTTGGTTAATTACTTTATCTTCTTTGTCCTTTTTAAAATTAGGCAAAACGTCAAGATGCAACGTCATGATTTACGTGTTTCTGTAGCAAATTTATAATACGACGTGTCATCAAAAGCGATATATACCTCGGCCTGAGTAATTTTGAGTTTATGAAATAACGTGTCAATATATTGAACAGTTTTGATGGTTTATACTTCCTCTATCAAAAATACCACACTTTTAATTTTTATTAATTACACGATAGGCCAAAATGTTGCCCAAAATGTCAATAAAATTCTCTTTTTTTTTTAAAAGAGGTGCCTTTTAATGCAACTGTAATTTCGCAAAGTATCCCACAGGTCATGTGAATAATTACGTTAAATCCTGGGTGAAAATCAGTATTTTCCTTGGCCCTATCTCGGTACTTAACGCAGGTGATCACCAGTGATTTATTCACCAGGTTATGTAATATTTGTGCATCTTGAGTATGGCATATATAGACATACCTCATTTCTGCACGTATACATCACTGCAGTGTTTATGATGATTGTTGACATGTTAAACAACTCTTTCTTTAAAATAAAATCTTAGTCAAAGTTGAGTAAAATACGCCTGATGTGAAATATACTCCACTTTGCGTAGGTCTCTAAACGCCGTATTTTACCTAAATCATTGCAAACATCAATTTTTAAGAAATACAATATCCAAATTCCGTTATTATCAATCATCCGTATGTATATCGTGTAATTAATAATAAAAAAGAGAGATACTTCGGATTTTCCGTGCTTTATAGACTTCTCAGTTGTTCTACTTCAGCGTAAATAGGTAATAATGAAACATAAAAATAGCTATATGGTCTGTATCATGTGTGATGTACGTAAGCAGCAGACTAGATTTTTTTTTACCCTTAACCTGAATTTGAACTCTTAAGCGCGATAGCCTCGTAGAAATTAACAGGAAATTGTCGTATGTAATGCCGCCAGAAAACGCTTACATTATATCACAAGATTGAAGTTGCTGTCAATTCATTCCAAGCGCAATTCGCAAGGAGCGTATGTAAAAACACCAACAACATAAATGTTGACTTTGGGTTATCTACAAAAAATGGACAGACAATTTTTTGTTCGTGGATTTAAATCATGTCAATAGTCCCTTAAAGGGGGATGGCCCGATTTAAGGATATGAAGTTTTCATCTTGATAGACTGGCTTTCACTCCAAAACCCCATCTGTAAAGTTTCGCGCCGATATTTCAATCCGTTTTGATGCGAGAGCTAAAAACGTGATTTTGTAAGTACCCATAGAGTTGGTCGACCAAAATGGGGCACACTTTCGCTCATAACTTCCAAACCAAATATCATTTGGCTTTAAGATTTCACAGGGTAAATGAGAAAAATAGTAGCTTTCTTCTGATACCAAAATGTTGACCACTTCCGATAAAATATGGGCTTCTGGGGACGAGGCTATTAGCGATCGGGCCATGGACCTTTAAACATGTTAAAATGTTTTTTTCTTTTATAGCAGAGAACAGACGGTGTGTCTCCTACAGCGAGATATCTTTAAGCTTCACAGCATTACTGATGGACCCGTTCTTGCTTTAATTCGCAGTATTATTTTTGTCTTTATTTTTTTCTAAAAGAAACAAACAGCAAATATACAACAAAATATGCGACATGTTCAGTTTTTTCCTCTCCCTCTCATTTTCTTCATTTCGTTCGTTATTTGTATTTGTTGTTGTTGTTGTTAAGTTAGTTTTCCTGTTTTCTAATTTTGTTCTGTTTTATACCTTTTAATTCATTTTTAAACAAATATTTGGATATTGGGGGAAACACGAATAGTCGCATCCAGCATAAATTAGTGACGTTACCATGAGACGCGAGGGTAAGAGAGTTTAGGTGGAGAGTGACTGTGGAGTCAAGGAAGACAGGCGTTAAAGAAGCATCATGCAGATGAGATAGACAATTTGGGGAACTTGAGACGAACAAATGGACACCCATAGGCGTAAATCCCGGGGGGATGGGGGGATATATCCCCCCAATATTTTGATGAGGGGGGATGGTCAATACGATCATCCCCCCAATGTTGATGCCCGTTCATGTGTTTTTGACCAAAATTACCCTCATATTTTACCAAAATAGTTTAAAAATGATAAATTTCCGCGCGCTTCGCGCGCATTTTGTTCTAATTACAATTACATTTAACGATTTTAGCTTCTAAATGGCAAAATTTTTAGCGCGCTTTGCACGCACATGTGCTAGTAATGGGTCTTTTCACCAAACCCCGTTTCATTCATAAATTTTCATCAACCCCATCCCCCCCAATGTCAAAAAGAAATTTACGCCACTGTGGACACCAAACGAAACGCTTCCTTTGCTTTGTACATCGAGTATCTGAAGCCACAGGCTGAAAACTGAAAATCCTTACTAGATACTGATACTCGTCAAATTAAACCAACCCTATAATCACAATCCTAACACCGTCCTAATTCTTATACCCAATGTTGGGGTAATCTTGATCTCAACCCTAAAAACCTATGGTTATGGCCCATGGAGTCCAACAAGATGGATACGCAACGGATAGGCTGGGTATATATGCGCTACCGATATGCTGCACTTAAAAAAGATGCGCCATTTAGCTGCAAACTCTTAAATCAGTTAAATGATCCTATTCTATGAACATTTTATTGGCATCACGAGGCCAACTGCATGGTTATGTAGGCCAACGACTTTGAAAACTATAGGCCTACATAATAACTAGAAGTCTATACGGGGGGAGGTGGGGGGCAATCACCTATGAAATGGATATGGTTGTAAGGCTGGAACATTTTGCAAAAAAATCACCCAAAATAGAGGTCATTTAGTGAAAATTTTTCCCAAAATATCTTTGGGTGATAGTTTGGTAAAATTTTAAGAAAAAAAAGGGTCTTTGGGTGACATTTTCAAAATATATGGGGTCTTTGGGTGACAGCGATGCTGAAAATGGGGGTCTTAACAGCCTTACATGCGCGTCACCTCCGAGATGGGAGTCCCCCCCCCCGGGGGTGTATACACATATTCTATAGAGATGGGTCTATGCTGATGAAGCGACAAAATACGACCTTCACAGTTATTTTTGTTGAGTCTTCAGCAAATAGAAAATAACTTATACATACAGGCTTCTATAAATGTTCATGTAGGCTTCAATGGAATTTGGCTAAATTTCATGTAGGCTTATGCCTAAATGACTGATGAATAGATGATGTGCCCTGGTCAGACACGGGGTGCATAGTGAGTGAAAGGATGGGTCAAGTGCCAGAATTGTATTCTAACAAGCAAAACAAGTGGAGCAACTAAAGGCACTCATTTTTTATGGTCACGAAAATTTTTTGCCGCTGCTCTCAGGGTATTTCCGATTTGGTGTGAGACAAAATTGGCTGATTTTAAAATACGTAACGTTTGCAAAAAAGCCTCTTTGTTCTGTTTGCCAAATGAAATAATAATTATTTTACAATTGAGTTTTCTTGTTAATTTGACCAAAAATGTTCAAAGCATCAACATTTTTACAAAAATAGACAAAATAAGGGCTGTATAGTTGGTACGGAGTAAATATTTTTGGAGTGTCAAATTCAGTAGATATTTGAAGTTAGCCTATTTGATTATTTTACCACTATATAAACCATAACTTTTCACTTGCAATATCGTATAAGTTTGACATGGTCTGCAGTGTGTCTGTCTCTCTCCCTGCCTCTCTTCGACTTTCTTTATCTGTCTCTTTATTTAAATGAAAAATACAAATCAGATTGCAACATTTTAAGTAAAACATTCGATCAAATAGCTGTGGTGAAGTCTTCTATTTCTAAGTAGAGATGATGACGACGATGATACCATCTTTTTTATCATATTCACAGAGATTTTTTTGCTTGGTCCCCGTTTAGCATGTTAAGTAAGTATTTATTAGTAGTTTGGGATCCAAATAACAACGATATTCAGTTTTATTATTTTATTTATTCAGACTACTTTTACTGCTGATGTCGCGATTTTTAGTTTCGGCATTCAACAAGATAAATAAAGGGCAAGGCAACCGTATTCAATTCCAATAAAATAGAACACGCATAATATAGCATTTAATATACATGTGTTGAAAAGGTCAAATAACATATGTTTAAAATGAATATGATTCCCTTCGCGCACCTTATGTTTGCACTTTATCACAAAGTCACGTGTTCTAGCAATCTTGTAATGCACAAAACCTCTATGTCTTCTATCTATCTGCATATCTTTCTGTCTGTTTGTCTGTCTGGTGTATCTATCTGAAAAAATATACTCTCGTTAACCTGCCTGTCCTTGTGTCTGTTCTGTATATGCACATAAATTATACATATATCATTCTGTTTATCTTTATCTCCATCTCCATTTCCATCTCTCCTTATCGCCTTCTCTCTCCATCTGCTTGTCTGCCAATCTGTCTGTCTGTCTGTCTGTCCGTCAGTCCGCACTGCTGAAGAGACCCATTCGGTGGTCATATCTCTTTGAGGTTTTATCCATCCGACATGCGTGTTCATTTGTCCATTCGTATTATTTTACGTATTAGAAAAATATTAATTTTCCATCACAGAAATCAGCAGTGCTATCCAGTGAATATGTTATGGCCAAACGAACAGTGGCTATATAAAATCCCACAATGCTTTGAGGGCACACCGAAAATGGGGTATCCCTGCATATGGCTTTCAACGAAATGCGTATGGTACACGGTACGGCCAAATAAGCAGCACATACACTTTAACATTCCACGATGCTTTGAACTTAAATAAATTCCACTATGCTTTGAGCTTACCCATGATATTACTAAATGATCACTAGACATCCATTCCACAATGCATGATCTAATAGGTGCGCTAGGAACAGCGGAAACACAAATCGCCAATGCTTTGCGATTCCATTTTATTGCTATCTTACTGAGATAGTATGGCCAAATGAACAATGCCCCCTTGACCGTGCCATCTTGAGTGAGCTCAAAGCAGTTTGGAATTGGATATTATCTATCTCCTTTTCGCTGTGTGCTTTGGTACTATTTTGTTTTTTATGGGACACTGTTAAAAAGGTTCTTAAAAAAAAACGTCGTTTTCGTTTAATGTCAGCTGGACTAAAACAGTGTGACTAACTGCAGCTCTTTACTATTGATGCCAGTTTAATATGACGTTTTAATTAACATTTTTGAACAGTGGGGATTGTGCCAAAATAAACTGCGGGCATGGGATAAACTTAAATGAATATCTGTCATCGCCAATAGCATAGACCCGGTGTGATTTTTTTAGTCGACCAGGAGCCAAAGTCCGGGCTCCATAGAGGACAACGGAATAAAGCGTGAAAACTTGTTGTGTGAAGAGTCAACTGAATTGAATCGAGTGCCCTATTCTTAACCGTTGTAGCCGGACTGTGAGTACGGAGGACTATAATTACTTTACACCGGGGCAAAGACACCATAGTAGAAAGTGACGAATACGAATTCACTACCACATTCTAAAATATATTTGTTGTACCGTGCCATAAAGACAATCTTCAAAAATTTTATGAATAATAATTCATAGACGTGTGTGGTCTTGAGGGGCAAGTTTTGTTACATGTCCTCCAGGTACGTAGCCTATCACCTAGTAAGGTCTTGGATTAGACACACAAAAGGCACATTCTTAAAGGTAGACAGCGTCTCTACAAGGACATTTAGTCATTAAGGACATGTCCGTTGAAACCAATTTGGGGACTTGTCTTGTAATATGGGTTTTGAGGGATAAGACATGCTGTCAGGGGAAAATGTCGAATAAGGGAAGTCTCAGTTCCCAATGTGTCGTGTATTCGGATACGGCGTTTGATTTTAATTGCAGTTTCTGTATATTGAAGACATGTCTTATATAGGTCATGGCTGCAAGACACTGTTTTACAGTGATTTTATATACCCAACACTTTTAATGAGTACAAACAAGCCTAGTTATGTATGGAAGTCTTGGAGCATAGCCTTTCCCCAAATGACCACCTGCAGGGCTTAAAAACACTGATTATGTGGTTAAAACTATAAGAATCTACAGATGGCCGGCCCAGATATTACAAATCCTACGTTGGTTCCGATTTGTTATCAGGTTGAATATTACTATTAAGGAAGATCGTCATGGGCTGAAGACCACGGATATTCCAAATCACACCCTTTCTGAGCTTTCGTTTTAAATTTAACGTATAATGTGAGATATGTAGGAGCAATGAAGGGGAATGCAAATTCGGTTTAGTTTTGAGTTTCAGGATTATTAATAACTGAAAATAAAACGACCAGCCGACTTTCAAGGTTATATTTGATTTTATACCCTTGTCAAGAACTGGAGTCATATGAACGGGTGTTTTAGGTCCATATAGAACTCTGTAGTAAAATTTTACGGCACGCAATAGTTGTTTGATCGAAGTCACGTTTTGTTCATACAGGCCATAGAATTAGAAACAACACAGGCCTGGGTAGAGGGGACATACAAATTTCTCAAACTGACGAGCGTACACTCTAAATTTTGCAACGGATAATGTAGTTTGTTCACACACGCATGCTCAGAATGCATTAATGCAACCCTAACCCTAAACAATACTCCTACGGAACAATTTTGATTTTCCAAGAAAAAATTCTAACCCGCTTATCAGACCAGGTTCCTCTCCCTGAATGTCATTCGAAAATATCAAGCTAAAACTATGAATTCCACGCCGCATTGAATCACTATGTTGTAGTTATGCAAGCTGGTTACGTCACATGTGTGATTGTTAATAAAGTTGTCGTGGTTACGTATAGTGCACTATCTATTGAAACACGTGCTCTGTGCTCTGTCGTATCGGTTGTAATGTATATTTACCCATGCCCTTTCTAGAGAATTGAAGTTTACAGGAAAAAATCCAAATGTTATCTTCATCTTGAAAAAAAAAACCATTGGATTCACAATGTCAGTTTCTGGACAGATTACGAACGTAAATTTGGCTTATGAAATGGCAATGTCTGGATGTGTTTCTATGTACGTATGTATGAATGGATTTGTGACTGTCATTTCGTTCACATAAAAGTCAACAATTTGCCATAACCTTTTGTCGCAGAGAACTTTCTCAACCAAGCTTGGAGCTATGAAGCTTATAATAGTTATGACATTGCTCCAGGAGTGCTCCCCGGGCATGTCTTAAGGATGGGGTCATAACGTTCAACAATTTGCAAATAACTTTTTTTTTCTGTGATAGCTAGTATTCCAACAAAATTGGGTGGGTGGGTGGATGGATGAAGGTTGTATGGATTGTTCTTCTTATAGCGTATTCACAAGTCATGGGTAATGGCTTCTGGTGTCAGGATTTATTCAACTGAGTAAGCTGATCCGGGGCTGCATGTACATGGTCCGCTTTGAGGCCGTGGGAGGATTGGGAACAATCAGGGGTTTTCACCCTACTCTTATTCGACACTGGCTGCGATGTACATGTACAGTTGTGACTCTCTGTACACGGGACCGACGGCTTAACGTCTCCTCCGAAGACGGGATGATTTCGTGATTCATTTGCCCAATTCCAAGTGACCCATGCAGGAGAGCGGTATTCTGTTTTAATCAATAGCTGGTATACAGATTAAATCCAGAATTGAGAACCCGAATAAATCCCAGGAAGTGACCCCACCAGGATTCGAACCCGGGAAAATTTTGGTAAATTTGCGCCACAGGCAAGCACCCTAAACCGCTAGGCTACGCTCTCCCAATAAAAATACCATATTAGTAAAAAAAAAAACTTGGGAATAGGAAATACTAACCTGACCTGACCAGACCACTGAACCGACATTTAAGAAAAAAAAATTCTTATCACATAAAAATCCTGGTGTCAGGATTTATTCAACTGAGTAAGCTGATCCGGGGATGCATGTACATGGCCCGATCAAATCATTAAACCTATATATGGCAATCATTGAATTAGTTGATATAATAGGTAATGCAGTAGAAAGAAATGAAACTACGTTGGGAATATTTTTTTAGATTTGTCAAAAGCGTTTGACACCATTAACCATTGAATATTATGGTTTCCGAGGTATTGTCTTTGAATGGTTTAAAAGTTACTTGGATAATAGAGCACATTTTGTACGATATCAATCGTGTGATTCAGTTTATAAATATATAAAATGCGGGGTACCACAGGGCTCAATCTTAGGCCCTTTGTTATTTATTCTATATAATGATATTGTAAATGCAGTTTCACTGCTAGAAGTGGTCCTATTTGCTGATGATACTACTCTACTGTATTCCCATCCTGATATAGCCACGAAAATTGATTTAATCAATAGTGAATTACAAGAGATCAGCAACTGGTTCAGGGCAAATAAACTATCGGTAAATGCGAGCAAAACCAATTATATGATGTTGGGATCTCCTTATGTAACTTCTAAGTATTTCAGACAAGAACTAAAAGGTAATGATTGGCAAGACAAAAGGATGTTAATGCTAAAAAATATTTTAATGTTATACTTGATAATGTGACATTAGAGAGAGTTGGTGAGACCAAATTTTTACATGCATGGAAAAATCACATCGATCAAATAACAAAAATATTCTAGAAATGTTGGTTTACTCTCCAAACTTAAACACTTTTTACCTGGACATGTATTATACTCTTTATATTGTATTACCATACATAATTATGGTATCTAATACGGGGTAGTTCCAATAAAACCTATTTAGATAAAATATTTAAGTTACAAAATTGGGGCGTAAGGACGATTTCAAATAGTCATTATAGATGTCATTCTGGGCCATTAATCTCAAAATTCAATCTGGTGAATGTATTTGATACATATAAGCTGGAACTTGCAGTGTTTATGTATAAAAACTACACTAACTAATTAGCAACACCTTTTGAGAATTATTTTGTAAAACATGCCCAAATACAAAAATACCATACAAGAAATCCTCACAACTACAGTATTATTAATAACAGAAAAATGTT
This sequence comes from Ophioderma brevispina, assembly GCA_023653785.1. NCBI lineage: Eukaryota > Metazoa > Echinodermata > Ophiuroidea > Amphilepidida > Ophiodermatidae > Ophioderma > Ophioderma brevispina. The sequence goes on along the minus strand of JAMKCH010035169.1, from coordinate 130,001 downwards.
TTCTGTGAGAAATTCTGGATCAAAATTATGGAATTCTTTGGCAATAATATCAAAATAGTGTTTTAGAAATCAACTCAAATCTATACTTGTATAGCTGAATATATGAAAGATTTATGTGATGATATTGAAATAAAGTTGAATGAATGAACATAAACTTCGTACTTCCCTCGACACGAGCGTGCATGCACTGAAATCCTAATATATTGGGCACATCACATGCATTCCCGAACCGCTCGATAGGGTACACATTGAACAGGCATAAGTAATCATAGGGAAGCGAAATAAAAGTCTGTTAATTTCTCACTTATATTTGACACTTTTCAGGGACAAAGATGTTGTGATCAGCATTTAGAATGAATTGTCGCTATTTAAATTTAATTCCAAGTGTTGTAAATTTAGTTCTCTCTCCAGCTGGGCCTTGAAATTGACAACATCAAACGTGCCCTGCATTTCATACTGGTGTGTATATCAAACCTTGTTATCCAGGGTAAATTTGTAATATATTTTTCCTGACATAAAATACTTTTTGGAATCCTCTTGTATTTTTCCCGTCAATATGATTGCCCCTAAGAGCCACATAATGTGGAGCAACAAGAGTTGTTCATGTGCCGTAAAAGTCATCTTTGCTTTGACTGCAATATTGTATACATCCAAGAAAATGCTCATGGTATTATATTTTTTATACTCGTATTCTTCTTGTCATTCATAAAAGTTGGATTTTTGTTTAGATTGCACTGTAAAAGAATATTGAAATAAAATTAAAACAAAATGGGCAGTTTGTTACTATTTAATAGCCAGTGGTGCGAACATATATGCCCAGGCATATGGGTGAACTATTTTTGCAATATGATTTAGACCCATAATACGGAAAAAGCATAAGGCAGCCAGCCATTTGATATAATTATTACACTGCACAAACAGTGATTAGGATTTAAACACTTATTTGCACCACGTTTCTAAACATTTGTCTAAACATGTTTAATATCTAAACACCTACAGCTAAAACATGTTTACAGTCTAATCATGTTTGGGTATTTAACACCAACTGCTATAAGCATTTGATGCCAAGTGTTTAGAAATTTGACATGTTTAATAACTAATAAAATTCTTTGCACCACATTTCTAAACCCTTTTGCAGTCTATATGAGTCCTTCGCAAATTTTAAGATCATACTCGATTATTTAATTTTCAAGAGACTTACAAAACTTACAAATCGTCTTATTGTAATAAGGAGAGTGTGCGGTATCTAGGATATTTAATTGCGGAGATAGGTTAAGGGTCGATGTACTTTTTTGAAGAGTCAATAATTGCAAATTGTTTCTGTCGAGTTAATATTTACCTTAGATTCTAATTCATTTCAGCACATCAGGGATTTCCAAAAATGTGTAGTTTGTCACCGTTCGCGTTTCTGCACTGTGGCATTAAAAAGACGAAGGCTATAATTATGTCGAACGTTGAGCTTGTATATGCTATGATAATGCGCCCAAATACAGGAAGAATATATAAGAATCGGTAACTTCGGAAGGTGAAAAAACAAACAGTGCCAACAGTTGGTTGAATTGCTTAGCGTAATGAAAGTACTTTGAGAAAGTTGTTAATGTTTTCATCCGAAAATCTAGCGTGAAATTGCTTCAAAATAGCCAAGAGATAATTGTATACATAAAAAAGACTAGTTCCCACGATGTCATTGGAAAGTAACGGAAAAACCTGTCTTTTTTCGTAATCCCGTTCGTAATGCATCTTAGAGCGAGCTGCTATACAGTTTTATAGAAAGAAAAATGGTCGTGGACTAATGAAATAAGAGGAACACACTAATGGATAAATTATTGCCATATCATATACTTACAATAAACATGGACTTATTTACCAAATGTAAAATATGACATGAATAATTTCCATGAAGTATTACCCTGCATTTAATTGACAGAAAATCCATTAGAATTATACGTATATCATTGCAAGCACAATCTGGACAGATTATTCCAGCGCCATAGAAAAAAAAGTATGTAGAAAATCGCCAGCCATTTTCATGTTGGGTGTTAACGACACGGTACACGGATACATTTTCATTATATCGAAACCCAAAACTGACCATTACTGGTAGACTTTGGTTCAGTAACCGATAATTTTAACGCTTTCCGCACGACTGCATGCATCTCTACAGAACATCCAAAAATATCTAACATTATTTGTTTTCTACCATTTAGCATTTATATTGATTTCCTTTTGCTTACGAGTGTATGTGTGGACGTGCACGCGCGCGCGTGTGTGCGTACGTATGCACTGTAAAAATGGTGTCTTGGCAAAAGACACTTTATGTGTCATCGATTTTGAGACATGTATCTATTTAGACACAAAGTCGTGTCTAAATGCAAGACATGTTCAAATGTCACGTCTCTTTGGAAGACACTAATTTACAAGTCATGTTTTTTATGCAAGACACTTCAGTTTTGTAAGACGTGTCTTTTGTCATCAATCTGGAGACATGTCTGGCTGGAAGACACGTCTTTGTGTCTTAGATTATTGGTTCTATTTTCTTTTATTTCTATTGTTGAAAGACATGTCTTACATATGACGCCAATAGACACCATTTTTACAGTGTGTGGGGTGGCGTAACGTATAAGACAGTATAATAGCCTGATGTTGGGTTTAGCAGAGAGGAAGAGAGAGAGAGAGAGAGAGAGCTCGTGCGTGTGGTTGTGTATGTGGACATGATTATGGGTGTGGGCATGGGTGCCAGGGTGGGGTGGGTGTGACATGGGTGGGTGTATGTGCGTGATGTGCTTGCGCGCGCGCGCGCGTGTGTGTGTGTGTGTTTTCTAATTGTTTCTTTTTACTGTCTGTCAGAATTTCTCAGAATGGATCCTTAAGGTCATGATATACTCTGTCCAGAAAATTCTCATATCAGTTGACCTGACATAAATAGATATCCAATAAGACCCTGTGCCTGCATGCAAAAACTATGATGCGCAAAATTATCTGCGACTTCACTTTTGCACAGATAGGCTATTGTCTTTGATATGTGCTTGGTCGTTGTCATGAATAAGAGAGTCCTGTACGGTGGACTGTACATGCTTTTACTGCACGCATCATTCATTTCAGTCTTAGTCTCGTCTCCAAGATCGCACTTTATTGTGTGAATCTCTATGGAATGAAAGCTAAGACACTGTTCTGGGGACCCAGAGTTTCCCTATGGTGCATAACACCGTTCTCAATATTCAGCTCTGACCGTAATTTGACCACAAACCGAACCATGTGGGACACCTCACACCTGCGTTATACGGATACTTCTGATCTTTCGTGTGAAGGAAACGCTCGCAGTGCTCTTTTCTGCTTATACTTTAGTTAGGATTGTTTTAGAATACCATACCAATGAACGCAGTCAAAGGGTATTAGGCCTACACACTGTTAAAATATCCGTAAAATTTTGAGTTCGTAAATTGAAAAATCCGTATTTTTACGTCGTCTGCAAGAGGGCACATTAGGGATTGCTTTGGAGTGTGGTATCTTGTGTGTGTGTGTTGTGTGTGTGTGTGGTGTGTGTGTATGTGTGTGTGCGCGCGCGCGCGTGTGTGTGTGTGTGTGTGTGTGTGTGGTGTGTGTGTGTGGTGTGTGTGTTTTAAATATTTTAACCCTAAACATAATGCTAACCCTAAACATGCCCGCTGTTTCCACATCCATGCATACATTTTCATGCCACTTGCATGTAATGTTCCTTGGGTAGTGTCCCGCAGTTACCCTTCTCACGTGGCAAAAATCATCTATAGAGGTCATTAGAGGTCATTTCCCAAAAATGGTGAGAACGATAAATTTGCTTGGTGTATCCACGTATGTCTACATCGATTTTCATGACACATGGCCTTTTGGTATTGTCCCACATGTTGGTGACCTCATGTGACCTTTGTGACCCAAAAATGGCCAGAATTATAAAATTGCTTGGTTCATAGGTGACGTTGGTGACCTCATGTGATCTTTCACAAATCGCGACGGCAGACTACACATGCGTTTGGTGAACGCTGATTTTTTTTGGTACACAAAATAGGACACATCAACGTGTAGGCCTATACATTATATGACCCACAATCGTGTACATCTATCCAAACTCACATTAAAGTATGCTTATTTTACGGAATGAAAAAGTGTCTGAAAATTTTGCTGCCGAATATTAAAAAAAAACCGGGATTTTTCAATTTACGGAGTCAATAATTTTACGGATACTTTTAATAAAAGAACGCGGTAGGGCAGGAGGTAATTATGACAGGGTCAGGCGCGGATCCAGGGAGGGGGCGGAGGAGGCGCGCGCCTCCCTGTAATTCTGCAAATTCTTGCAAAATCAGCCCATTTTGAGCTATTTTGGATCAGGTACAGCCTTTCAGCCCCCCGGTAATTTTGACGTTTTTCAAATCCTGGATCCGCCCCTGAGGGTATATTCTAAATTTGTTTTTTTTTTTTTTTTTTTTGTGTGTGTGTGTGTGTGCGCTCGCGCGTGTGTGTGTGTGTGTGCGAGTGTGGTGTGGTGTGTGTGTTTTAAATATTTTAACCCTAAACATAATGCTAACCCTAAACATGCCCGCTGTTTCCACATCCATGCATACATTTTCATGCCACTTGCATGTAATGTTCCTTGGGTAGTGTCCCGCAGTTACCCTTCTCACGTGGCAAAAATCATCTATAGAGGTCATTAGAGGTCATTTCCCAAAAATGGTGAGAACGATAAATTTGCTTGGTGTATCCACGTATGTCTACATCGATTTTCATGACACATGGCCTTTTGGTATTGTCCCACATGTTGGTGACCTCATGTGACCTTTGTGACCCAAAAATGGCCAGAATTATAAAATTGCTTGGTTCATAGGTGACGTTGGTGACCTCATGTGATCTTTCACAAATCGCGACGGCAGACTACACACAATCGTGTACATCTATCCAAACTCACATTAAAGTATGCTTATTTTACGGAATGAAAAAGTGTCTGAAAATTTTGCTGCCGAATATTAAAAAAAACCCGGAATTTTTCAATTTACGGAGTCAATAATTTTACGGATACTTTTAATAAAAGAACGCGGTAGGGCAGGAGGTAATTATGACAGGGTCAGGCGCGGATCCAGGGAGGGGGATGAGGAGGCGCGCGCCTCCCGGTATATCTGCAAATTCTTGCAAAATCAGCCCATTTTGAGCTATTTTGGATCAGGTACAGCCTTTCAGCCCCCCGGTAATTTTGACGTTTTTCAAATCCTGGATCCGCCCCTGAGGGTATATTCTAAATTTGCGCATTCTCTACAGTGTTCATTCAGAATATTTGAGGCATGCTCTAAGATCCCTGCAAGCTTGCACATCTACACTGTTAATTAATATCCAGAACTTTCAGCAATCTCCTTTTTACGTCGTCTTCACTTTATAACTTTTCAAGATTCTTTCAAGTTGGCACGTATGCCACGTGTTCCACGCCATATACCACGAATGCACTTCGCCATTTTATTTGCAAAATCTGTCATTAGCGAAAAAAGTGGGGTGTTTTATCACTCGATTGTTACACACAATCTAAAAGACCATTAGTTATGTAATGTATACGAGAGCCAAGTGGCAAAGTTTGGCACACTTCATGTATGGCTTTCGTGTTATTCTGTAACGAATACTAAAGTACAGAAAACTCATGTCGCATACTGTAAAAAACTAGGGCCACTTATCTGTTGTCTTTAGTCAAAGTTGAGGAGCTAACTCAAAGTCGCAAACGCAGCATAACAGGAGGCACTGCTCACCGGGAAATTTTCACCTCAATAAAGAAAAATCTGCCTCAAAACCACCTCCAACTTTATACTTTATACCTCAACAATAAGGTTTACTCAACTTTCTTCCAGGAGCTAGTTATTATACGCACCACATGAGCGTTGTTCCCGGGCGTTGTTCCCTTGTTTAATCAACATATTGAGTTAACCTATTTTATGCAATATACTAACAATTAGTGAGAGCCATGGCCAACTATAGGACTATTTTTAGTGTTGTTTTTGTTTGTTTCTTTGTATGTTTTTACCCTTCTATTTCCTTCTTGAAAAAAAAAGGCGAATGAGATTTTGCGGAGTGCGGCAAAAAGGTCTCCAACCTATGTGACGAATATTATTAATCTCTACAACGTATGTAATTATACGAGGCAAACTATAAACGCACATGCATGTATAATATATAACATGTATATTAATTAAAACGGCGAATGGCACAAAATAAGACTATCAAAATCATGCACTGCAAATCCAATTGTTTAGAAAATTAAACACCTGTAGGCGTTTACACTCCTGAAACACATAATAGTGTTTATTTTCCATTTACACTTAAAGACACTATCAGTGATTTGCTAAATCAGAAAATCGAAAAATCATCAAAAATCAGATTTTTGCATGTCTGCAACGAGCATAGGTATCCTAACATACCCTGCAAATTATAGGACCAGAAGCACCCTGATAAGGACAAAATCTGATATTTTAGGCATTCGTGTCCGTTCGGACACTTCCTACAACACGTAATTGAATGGAGATTCGTATCTTTGAATACTGCCGTTTTCTTCCTTTTCTGTCAATTCTTCAGTTGGAAAAAGTAACTTATGAGAATTCTGCAGGCTTGTCCTTCACTTTTAAGCTATTCCTGCAAATTTTAAATATTTTGATTCTTTCGGATAAATCACTGATAGTGTCTTTAAGAGGAGCTTAACACCTAAACGCTAAAATATCATAAGCAGAAGTATATATATTTTAGATATGTAAAATATTTACTTTATATATTAGTGTTTAAAAACAAAACATACGTACATTATGCCCAATGTTTAGAATCTAGATACATTAAATAACACAATACTAAAATGCACACGTCTAATTACTTTCTAAACTCTTGTCCCAGTAACTAATTGAGCTAAACTCAAATCGATCGCCTTGATTATTTATTATAGAATTCACAACTTACAGAAAATTCCGCATCCGGAATTTGTTTTTACATATATGAGACTGCTATGCTACATTCAAAATGTTTTCTATATCAAAACGAAAAAATCCGATTCATCTCAGACTTCTGATTGAGCAGTTTAGATGATTATCTTTAATTTTAGTTGACTATCTTTAATCAATACACATGTTTCAAAATTCCAAATCTCTTGTAGTCTGCCTTTAAGTATAGCTAATTTATATCAGGGAAAACCCGTTGTAGAACAGCTGGGAGAATATTTAAAGGGAAACACCATTCCCCGCGCTGCTAACCTGCTTACAAATTCGAACTTGTAATTTGACCTGCCCGTGGATTTTGATAACACGTTCTATGCGAAATATGCGAGTGCGTATAAAATATTCCCTTTTTTCATTAAATCCGGAATTAACAACCAAATTTCAATTTGGTTGTTAAAAATCGTATTTTGAATTCTATATGTTTTATTACCTTGGGTATATAGCTTTGAAGTAGGTTTTATGTATTGAATATACTATAACTATAGTTGAGACACTAACTTGTTCTCTTTTCGCGAAAGCAATGTATGCAAATATTTACAGAGTCTATACTCAAGGCCATAAAATGCTATAAAGCATCAAACAAAAAGAGGAAAAGTGCAATTCAACGTTGAAGACAGCGTTGGGAACTGGGTTAGTTTTTAACTTCACTCTAAAAAACGTGTTTAGAAATTCTGGACAAACTTGTGTTTAGATGGGTTAACGTTTAGATAGAGTAGTTTCGCAGTTTTATGAATAATAAAGTAATAGCGCATAAGTATATATCCGCAGATTTTGCCCTTGTTTCATAGAACCAGCATTCGACGGTCGCAATAAAAAAAAACATGCACATATTTCGTCGTATTTTCTACTTGGATTCACGCGCCATTGCATAGAAAATTGCCTCAATTTGAACAAGCAAACGCCTGCATGGAAACACCGATGAGTCCTTTAAGAAAACCTTGCAGATGGAACAGCATTTTGTCTCCACTACGGTACATACGTGCATTGATATAGATACTTAGAGCACATCATTCACGGATGGGGTATTGTACGGCATTGAGTGCATTCATCAAAAAAACTGCTATGATGTGCAAGATGAGCTGAAGTTTATGGGTCAGACAGCGGGTAGAAAAGGGCGCATGTTAGACGTAGTCTGCACAGCCAACTCTTTTGGGGCATATTCTATATACATCTGTATCAAAATAAATATTTAAAGATTTGCTATGTGTTATGTTATATAGCATGCGCAGCAATAAAGCGTTGTAACGCGTTGTTGCATGGCTATCTACTGTAGATAGCATGTGAATTTGTTTATAATTATATACTGTCCATTAAGAAATTAAATCATCCCAAACACACAGGTGAAAATGATTTTTTTAATGTTATATCTCTACAATTGTGGTTAGGTATTTCCTAATCTTGAATGAGTTACCTGTGTCTTGAACTACAGTCATATAACGTAGAGTCCTGTGGCATTATCTGACTGTACACATCATTTGTTTCGTGGCCTCCTCAGCAAGGTCACTGTGCATTTTATGTATGGAAGCTACGTGTTGGGCATTCTGTTATGGGGCTTGTTTCTTTACAACCGGGTCAAAGGGTGACCTATCTGTTAAAACCACACCCATTTTATTCTAAATTGGGCTTTTAGTCTAAAAGAACATTTTAAAGCAGTAAATGAATATATTTTGGGAGAGAAAGTTTAAAAAACTATAGTGGTCCAGGAGGTTACACAATATGTGTGTTTTTTATCCAATGTTGCAAAATCTAGATAACTGGAAAAAATGAAAAAAAAACAACAACCAATAATACGAAAAGCCTTAGCCTATACCTCAAAATTAATTGTTATGGGCCATGTTCTATGGTATGCAGTAAATAGAACATTATGATTAATTATGTATTGAACCTAATTAAAAAGGTTGACGTTTTCGTTTGGTGAAAGTAAAACCTATACAACTCCAAACTTCTAAATGATACAGTGTACACTCAAAACAAAGAGGGACGTCCACTCTTTGAAAAGAATGCGGGGTGAAATTGACTGATTTCAAACGAAATTAACTCTCAATTCGCTCGAAATTAGTGGAAGAATAACACTGGAATTCCTCTTTCTCGTGGGGTGGAGCATTCAATGTATATATAGAAACTCCAAGAGAGTACATTTTCACTTTCCAGATTTCTTCCTTTTTTACTCTTGAGCAACATTATTTACATTTTCGTTAAATATCTCCATATTTCTCTTGAAATGCTTAAAGCGACAACTAGTCTGTTTGAACCTGTAACAATTATTAAAACACTTGCGTGTGCTAACTGTACGTTGCTTTCAGACCACTATGTGCGTACTCTACATCAATGCTAACAATTTAGCGTGTTCGTCATTTTGCAGCGTTGACTAATTGCATCGTTTATTTATTACTCGAGTAAACATATCGCCTCAATCAGTGCGTCCTTGGTTGAATGATTAGGGGTAGGTTCCTAATGATAATTAACGCTATTAATTCCCAGACTCTTAGCTATATTTTATTCGCGGTTGGTTGCACTGCTCTTTTTCCTCTTTTTTGATGTATTCCGTGATTGTGTAATAAAAAGAAAGCATAATAGTAATACTCGAAAATTAAAAATGTATTTACGTAAAAAAGTCCACATTGTAGCATTATAATGCATGAGATGACAAACCCGTTATCTCCATAGGCTGGCAAATATTGCCAACTTATGCAAACTGCATGCTAGGGCTTTACTCCATTTTTTATCATATGCTTGCCATGAACTATTGTACTTTGATCGATAAAATGGTTATAAATATGGCTGTAAAGTCAAGCGCTAGAGCAAAAATGCAGAGGTTAAAAAGTGAACGCATTTAGATAAAACAGCTATGTGGTCGTGGAATTTTTAACAAGAGGTCATAGCATTTAGGTTGGAATCTTGTGCTATGAAGATACACAAGGTAGTGCATTATTTTTGGAGACATTTAAGCACGGGCATCCACTTTAATTTTTGTGCACAAGATCATACACCCATATCTTGCCACGTGAAAATGGCGACCCTCTTTAACAGTACGCAGAACGATACGCGTGCATTCATTTGAAGGGTGCTCTCTCGACTCTGGTCATGCATATCTTTTTTCCAGTATCTACCCTGGCAAAATTAGGTTGAGCTTGGAATGCGTTGAAAGAGGACTTGACAAGAAGTCGTTCTTGCATATATTCTTTGTTTCAGTAGAGAGCGGTATTCATCCTGGTTATTTTTTGTAGTGCATGGTAGCAATATAGACACATAACCTTGAAGATGACGGTGCAAAAAAGCAGCCTGCATCAAGGAGACGTGCAGGGAAATACTTGTGTTTATTTGCACCATAATTTAAAACATCGTTTTCTGGCAAAATATATTTATATCCATTTTGAGACAAAATACATCATGTTTGCATGTATTTAAATTCACCACGAACTACTCTATACCTGGACAAAATAGGCAAGATTTTGTTCCATACAGATTTTTTTATAATATACTTTATTGTTTGAACATGAACGATGCATATGGCCATACGGAATAGAAGATGGCAGAGATGATAATAACTTAAAAATAAGAAATAAATAATAAGAAACGCGTATTGCAAAAATAAATTTAATAAATTTCAATTAAAAACGATGTTTTATTATTAAAAAGCATACTTGATTATATAGTTGTTAAGACTTGTGTTAAAAAACGACAGTTAGTAAGAGCTCACCATTCTTGAGCTAATCCGTGATATTACACCACCATAATGAGTAAGAAATTTGCATATTAAAAAAAACACTACACGACCCTGGGAAATCATTATCATAAAAGCTGTCAATCAGTACGCTCCAGCGAGAAACGGCGTCCCTGGATCATTGTTTCGCCGAGACGATGAAACCTGTATGCTGTCTGTACATGCGATAATGCATGTGGCAGCCGGCTGGGGCGATATAGATTATATCGTTAGTTCTAATAAGCTTGGGGAGGTTGCTAAGTGTATGGGAGTAAATTGAGAGGAATGCTTTAAGTAGCTAATTATTATGCACATATAAAGAAAGCGATCGTACCCTCTCGTAAGGCACATATTTTAGCGCACAGGGACATATGTTTTGTGTATGAAGATAATCCCATGCCTATTAAGATTATTATCTGTACCCTATGGAATTAAAACAAAAATGAAATGTAAATCCGCGGTCTGGATGCATAAAACAAGAGTCTGATGATTATAAAAAAAAATACATTTTGCTGCGCAAGCTGCAATCCATCTGCATGCATATTTTATTTATATTGCACAACCATTGAGCTCTTATACCCATGAAATACCTAACGTAAATTATTTAATATGGGTGCAAATGTTAGCTATACCTAGCTGATGGTAGGACCTTGTTTTGCAATTGAATACTCTTTCGATTGAAACAGAGGAAAGATATGTTGTACTCTTGTATTGCGACGTATTTATACCAACATAGATTGTAGCCAGTCTATCTTTCCACAATACATACAGAATCAAGAAAAACAACAAAGAAATAACCGAACATTAAATGAGAATAACAAATAATAAACCAACCAACCAACGACAGTTACATCCGAGAGGCTGACCCATACCCACTGCTGTCTACTGATAATAGCTCTATCAGTTTAACCATGAATTTTATGTCATTTTTAGCACGATTTGCACTGATGACAATAGATAAAACATCGCGTTATTAAAACCTCGATAATCCAAATAAGGCGTGTGCTTATAACACCATATTCAGGTCAATCAATCGATATCAAATTTGAACACAATTTTCTCATCATTGTTAATCACCATATATTATTCTTTCATATATTGTTCATTTTAATACTAGTCTTTGTTAGCGATGTTTGGTAATAATAATTTAGCATTCAAAATTCTTTTACACATGCTCTCTCTCCAATTTTCTTTAAGAATATGTATTTATCTATATGTCTGCCTATATATCTTTCTTTAAGCTTTGTCTATCTGCCTGTCTGCATGTCCATCTTTCTGTCCTATTTCCTTCTTTCTTTCGTCTCCTTTGTCTTTCCCTTCGTTCTTTGTTTGGTTCGTCTTTCTTTCTTTCGTCTTCGTTTTTTCTCCTCTTCTTTGTTCTTTCTTTCCTTTATTCCTTCCTTCTTTCTTTCCTTCTTTTCTTTGTTCTTTCTTCCCTTCTTTTAAAGGATAATTTTCTGTAGACGATATCTTTCCATTTTCCACTGGGCAAAATTAAAATTATACTTGAAAAGAATTTCCAAGAATTTCTAGGGTTATAGTTTAATAGATAAAGGTTTCAATGTTATCCTGTATGGGGGTAAACTGATTGATTGTTCATATACTTTTCAAATGATTTCGATTTTCCATTTAGTCACATAAGGGCCAGAGAACATAGTGCTTGCACTCCTTGTAGGATTTAGTCACACATTTAGATGTTAAAATGTCACCAATCGTAACCCTTAGAAGTTATGTATTGAAATGACAATTGTAAAGCAAAAATTATGTTTTCTATTATGATATGACCACACAGACATTTGGGATTAGTTTCTTAAAACAGAACCACTATAAAAGAAATTCCTCACGATGACCTTGAACCGTTTCTAACCATAAAATACTGAAGTTTTAATTTCTAATCCCTGTGGAAACGTTGCCTCTGCAAATACACCAACATGTAATCCATATTTTTGATAAATATATGAGACATTAAATGAAAAAAAAAACATGGTTTGCAAAAATTTTACCCCCAAATCCCACTCAAATACACAATATGCACTAAAGGGTTATATAGTCACTGCTAATTGGCGGATGGTAATTTCTTGGATTGTTTTAAACAGAAATCAGCCAATTGCCAAATTTCATTAAAAGTTTTTGGAGACAATCCTTTCCGGGTAGCATTACGATCATACTAAAGTAAATAACCACCATTAACACCTAGAAATGGAATGACCAGTGCAGTGGTTCAAGGGCTAGGTCGAGTCCTTGACCAATCTAACACATGCATGGGAAAAAGAATTCGATTAAAAAAAAGCACATTGAAAACAGGTTGAGCAGAACCGAGTGAAGGGGAAAGAGAGAGAGAGAGGATATATTCATGTTTCATGTGTAACACATGTTTCTAATCTATCGCATTGTTATCATGACGCCAAAATTGAAGGTGTTTAATCACTAAGCCATTAAAAACACCATTACCAATTTTAGAATCAAAATTAAAGTACATTCACCTCACAAGTAAACACATATTGTCTTGAGGCAGTGGTGATTTGAAATGTCTTCTAAGAAGTTACAAACTTGTTTGGCTGCACATGCATCTACGCAGATAGCTGCGATAAAATTTCGACCTTGCTTTTTTTTCTCTTTCGTGTCCAGGGTCCTTTTTTACATGTACGTTCCTGACTTCGACGTCAGAAGATTGTTAAAAACGTCAAAACATAAATTTATGACGTCTCAAAGAAGAGAAATTCGTTCCCAAATTAATAACAATAATCTTTCTCACTTTTAAACAAAAACGTGTCTTGTATGACGTAGCTTTTTATCAGAAAATAGTTTTAGGCTAAAATAGCTTCATATTTAAAAACAGCTGTGCTATAGCTTTACACTAAAGCTTTTCTGATTTTCTTTTGTAGAAATGTTTTAAAGTTTTCTTTGGAACACAATTTTCCACGAGAGATAAAAGATGGCTTTAAATGGGATGTTATCGTTCTACATAGTATACAATTCTATGCGGGTGGATGAAATGTTATTTTTTCTCATCGTGGTATAGTCGACCTCTGTACAAGAAGGCAGCTTTATAGCAAAGACGGGTAGCTTTCCAGCAAGGATGTGTAGCTTTCTAGCAAACATGGTATAGCTTTCTAGCAAAGATGGGTACCGTTCTACCGAAAATAATTCCCCGGGAATAATTCACTCTAACGGAAGAAAGCTGTACACACTGGATATAACTATCTACTGAAGATAGCTTTATTCTAGGTCAAGATTCACTCACTCACTACGTTGCTCCTATATATAGTATTATGCATGTAAACTACTTTGAAAAGACACAGATATAACCAAGTTTCGACTTGCAAAATATTCTAGCTACTTAAAATTTCCCACTTCTGAAAATAGATTAGGCTGTGTGATTTTTTGTTTTGTTTGTTTGTTTGTTTGTTTAGGTGCAAATTACCATGAATCTTCACATTACCTTGGAGAGTTTCCAGGTTCAAGCATACACAACGATGAGACGTGTGTTTTTTTAAGTAAAAAATAGCCCCCTGAAATAAAAGTTTTCTATAGTTAACTTTGGGTATAACATGCATGATTTCTCTTTTTTTTTTTTAAACATATAGCTGTCATATAGGGAAGATAGTTTCCTGCTGCAGATTTATTTTTCTGGAAATAGCTTCAACAAATATAGATCTGTACTGGAAATTGAGATAGATTTCAACGATTGACTAGCAGAAATAGCTCTTCGCTTGTAAGAAAAGGTAGATTTGTGGCGGACATTCTTGTTCCTTATCATTCGAATAATGAGTTGCCCATTTTAGGATGATTAGGGTTTTACCGAGTGTAGTGTTCTGTAGTTATATACAGCTGTCATTGGAAGATGAGACGAGTTCTGTGGAACATACCTGCGATATAGGTAGTTTTCGATTGGGTCATATAGCCTATAGCTCAACAGAAGATTTCACTTTCTCACTGATAAAGACATTTTCATTAAACCTATTCGTCAACTGAAAATAGATTTCAATAGATTTACAACTTTGTTTGCGAGTTCAAACTGCTTTGTACTTGGAATTTGCAAGTTTCAGAATGCATCTACTACAAATGTACACATTATACATAGCTTCCACGGAGGAGAGTCGCCTAGAGATTTTTTATGGCGAATAACTTTCTACAGAAGATAACTTAACGACAGAAGATATTTTCAAAGGTAATATATAAGATATAGCATTTTTGAACATAGAGTTATACTGATATAAAACTTTCTATGCGGGAGATATTTTTCTCTCCACGAAAGATGGTTTTCCAAGCCACCGAATAAAGCTTTGTATAAAATGGAATGTCAAAGAAAATGCCAACCGTCTGCTTTCTATATATATAAGAAGTTGTAACAATGGTGGAAAAATGTGAGGTTTTAATGCGTTCTGTCTTAGCAACCGAACATGAGTAGAATCTAAATCATTGCAAGTTCGATGACCGAACCGGCGGCCCAGTATACCTGACATGAATGGATGCAGGATGGAAGCAGGGTGGAATGTTTCGACTGTTTGATGACGACAGAATGTGCACGCTTTTATCCAGGGAGTGAAAGTGAAGTTGTCCTAAAAGGACGAGGAGGGAAGACTTTGTTCACACTGGCGGGAAATTGTTGGTCTAAGTATAATAGTATATAGTATGTGTGCCTAATCTTACGTGCAAATTCGATCTGCCTTTGAAGAAATTCGAACATTTATTTGTACCATTTGCGCATAGATCAAAACGCAAAGTCAGATTCGACTGAAATTTTAAATAAGCTGTTCTCTGGGATATCTAATGGACATCACGAAATTTAAGGGTGGTCAAGAAGTCAATTGTTGCAAGATTCTAATTCCTAATATATATGGAATGAGGATTACTCTATTCGAAAAGCCATAATGTTGATCCTAATGAATTACAAAATTATAGGCCAGTTTCAAATATTGCGTACATCTCAAAACTCATTGAAAGGTGTTGTCTCAAACAAAATATCTAATCATTATTCTTGTTTATAATTCTTGGGAGCAGCTTCAGATCAGCTTACACTAACCACACAAGCAACTGAGATTGCTCTCTGAAGGTCAAAAACAGTGACATGTTGTGGTGTTGACAGGCAAGGGTGTCTTTTTGGTTCTTCTGACCTTGTCCGCAGCATTCGACAATATCAGACCAAGTTGTTTTTTGTATAGGCCTACATCAAAGAATTGGTTTATTTGCACTGCTCTAAAGTTGGGTTGAGAGTTATTTGAAGTCAAGACCAAGATGTGTGTGTATTGAAGGGCCAAATACTCTGCTGCTACTCCATTGTATATGGTGTCCGCAGGGATCTGTTAAGGGCCCTCTTGACTTCATCATTCTACTACATTACCCTGGGTGGGTGATATTTATCCGCAGTTCATATAATTTAGACATTTCACATATATGCTGATGATGTAAAGCTGTATACATCCTTCAATCCCAAGATCCCAAATCTGCCAGGGAGGCCCTGCAAACAGCTGGAACTCTGCATAAAACTGTTTGAAAGACTGGAATGAATGAAATCAAACAAACTCATGCCTCAACAAATAACAAAACTGAATTCTCTTAGAGCTGTACGCAGACAGGGTATCAACAAATTACATTTTTACAGCTGCAAAATTGGTGCTAGTCTCATCCGCCATCAAGTCATGTGCGGGAACCTTGGTATCCTGTTCGCACTAAACATGACCATGTCCAAGCAAAAGTGAGTGCTTATTATCTCTTATGCCAACTTCCAACTGCGCACTCTTTACAGTCTACGCCGCTTTATGATCAAGACACAAAACACCAAGTAGTACGTGCACTAATTCTATCACGGCTGGATTTTGGCAATGCCCTTCTGTATTGGGACAACCTCACATGAAAACTCAACCGTCTTCAGGCCATCCAGAACAAATCTGCCAGCGTTTTCTATGTGCGGAGACGTGATACCCCTGCGTCACTGACCTGCTTCACTCACTACATTGGCTCCCCGTTACGTGAACGATCTCTTACGCTAGGTCTCTAGTGTACAAATGACGAAGGGTCGTGCTCCACAATATCTCACTGGACAGCTTAAAACTGAAAGCCAGACCTTCACAGGGACCATTCACTCGCTCGTCATCTGAACATCTCTTTCTCTCCCATACACGTACAGGAGGACATATTGGTGTGACAAGCTTTTGCTGCTGCAGGGCTTTCACTGTGGAACAATTTCCCTCGCCCACATCTGATGCTCCCACCATGGATAGTTTCAAAACAGGTTTTAAAGCATATCTCTTTCCAACACAATAATCTTGCTTTGTTGTTTTATGTTGTCATATGTTGTGGGCGCTGGTGACATATTTTGGAATTGGCGCTTATAAATTTGGTTGTTATTGTTATGTCATAATTCTGAAGTAAAATAAAAGTTTGTTATTCCAAAATGGACGTTCGTATATTGGAACAGGGGGTTTTTTGTACGTTTAAAGATTTTTAATCTAAATGTCCTTGTTTGGAAGCAAACCTTGCAATATTTTTTTTTTGGAACTCAACTGACTTTAATGTTTTACATAGCTTATAGTGGCCAATAAGTCCATATACCGGTATACTTCCTTTGCACACCAATATAGCTCAGATCCATGCTAGCATTTGAGGTGTGTCAGAAAAAAAATGAGTTGTATCGGCTAGGAAGCATGTATGGCTGCCGATTATACGGGGTACAGCGGAGCCGCGTTTCAAAAGAGGTCAATTACGTTACCATCTTCGACAACTTTACGCTTTTCATGGCAGTAGTAAATAGTATAGTAGTAAATGTTCAAATGGATAACTTTTAAGACAACCACTTCCAACAAAAACGGGCTAGTTGTCGATCACAGAATAAAATTGATATAGAATGTATATGATTCAAATCAGTTTACTGTATAAATGAAGTCTGAACCTGATACAAATCAAATTATATTACTATTGCGCATTGATGATCATGCGAGTAAATTGTCTTAAATAACGGTTGCTTCTTGGTGTTTGGGGTTTCAGTGAATTGGCTAAAGTCCATCTTTTCCAATTTGGCTATTTTTAAGTTGTAACGGTTAGAAAAAAGAAATAGCAAACGTGATTTGTTCAGTTTTTATTTATTTAAGATTCATTTCTCTGATGTGAATGCAAGGAGAAGGTTACCAATTATTTCAGCTATACAGCAACAGCTAACACAACAGCGTTTAAGATTAAAAACGAAAAGAGATAGACTTTTAAAGCAATAACTTACAATGCATAGGCCTATGCTTCTTTTTCATTTAATATATCATTTATAATAACTCAAAAGTGCACTTAGGTGAGACTGCTAATCCCAATGCTGGTGTAGCTTCTCCCAGCAACGGTGTTGTCAGTGGATTTAGCAGCCGGGGGATATGTTTTAGTGGTGATCAGTATAGTTCGTCAAAAACATGCAAAAGTTGATACTGCTCCTCATCTCGATTCATGTTGATATCCTTTCTTTTTCTTATTTCAATCGCCTCCTTGATCCATCTCTTATATCTTGCTCCGTGCCTTATATATGACATGTGCCTCTCCCATCCAATGACATGATTCTTGTCTGTTACGTGATCTGTTATGGCTGACTTGTGAATACAATGTAGTAGAAAGCGATTCTTTTCTGGTGGCCCGAGCGGTAACATTTTTGCTCACTTTTTCAACTTCTATTTTGTGTTCTCTATAGTCTCAGTTGTACCAAATTTTCTGCTGCAGTCTCACCAATGTAAACGCAATCACAGTTGATGCAAGAGATGTTGTAGATAGCATCGATTTTATTGTTGGGATCCCGTTTATCTTTAAGGTGGACCAGCAGGTTCTCCCCTCCTCCTCTCTCTCCTTCACTCTTCCACTCCCTCTATCTCTATCCCTCAGGCAATGCCCCTTTCTTTATCTTTCTCTTTCAATCCACCTAAAGGCGTTTATAGATCGGGTCATCTCAGATGAAGTTGAATGAACTCTGAAATGTCGATAGATTTTATGATGAGTTGATTCAGACTTACGTATGCATTTACCCATGTAAACGCATGGTGTACACTAACACCAGTGATGGAATGAAAAGGGCAACTGTAACTGACTCATCATATCATACCAGCACAGAAGCAACCTTGAAGTCGAGTCGCGTATAAAATATATAATATATTGATGACCGTCGTGCTTGGTAAGAGCTGACTGTATCCAGTGATTTGTCAGAAGAACATGGGGTGGGCAGTGCGGCACCAAGATCAAAATTGTTGTTTGGAGGGGGCAAAAGGGGAAAGAGAAATGGTAAGGGGAAAGAGAAATGGTAGGGGGAAAGAGGAAGTGAAATTTTCAGGCATAAAGGGGAAAATATGCGCGAAGCGCGCTAAAATTGCAATCTTAATGGTAAAATAGTTCATTTTATTCTCACCACATGTTCCGCGAATATACAAGCAATATAATAATATTATAATCGAAAGTCAATTGTGTGGAGGAAAGGCAGATTGACATGGCCTAGTCTAAAATACACTTCAAGGACGTATTAGAGGCTCTACATGACTGGAAAATGGTTCCGCGTGTTATCTTTACATGTTATACTCAAACTGCACAAAGCTATATTGCCGTCTAGGACACGACAAATTAACTTGCGTGATATTGCAAATAAATAAAATCCTAAAACCCACGCATTGCATATGTGGGCAAAAGGCACCCAAAAATTTGCAGAGAGGAAACCTGACATCGCTATAGGATTAAAGAGCGTTACAGAGTGTCCCAGAAAAAAAGAAGCCAACAGAATAAAAAGAAAGGCTGTCATGTCAGGCGTTCACTTAAAAAAAGTTTATGTAAAATAATGCTTTGCCTAAGAAACTAAGTTTGTTTTTCTGTTTAAAAGTAGTATGTCTCTTTGATCACGTGGCCCTAGATGACTGACAGGGTAACATGATGATGGGATGGCCAAATTTAGGGCCCGGAATTGGAAGTAAATTGAAGTGTTTCATTTTTTGTGCAAAGCACTCTAGGTGCAATCCCTTGCATAGCAACAAGAACCCAATAACTTCCAAATTAATGCCACATTTTCAATTTTGTTAAAAAGATATCCTTGGCACCCAGGCACGTTAAAATCCCACGCATCTTATATCAATGTAAGGTCAATTGACATCGTGCTGTAGGTGTGAGCCAACGGTGATTAAATCTTATACCACCCATATGAAGTGAAGTCGTTTGGTTTACTGGCGTGTCGAATTTCCTAAATGTGGTTTGAATCGGGATTAGGGATGTAAAAACACAAAATGCGTATAATCGCAAACAATTGGTTAATCATCAGGGATGATTTAGAACATATTGATTAAAATAGCTCTTTCTTTTTAAAGGCCCAATTCACCCCTTCCCCATTGCTTAGCGCGGATGTAATTAAAATTAAGCAACACCATTATCGAGTGCTCTGCCAATCGACGGGATATTACATTAACCATGTAACTTGTTCAATTGTCTTTAGTTTTTCCTCAACATTTTTTTCTTTACACCAAAAGCCAATATGATTGAGTTAAGTTATTACGAAAAATGTATACACACAAGCTGCGAGGGCCTTAAATATAAAATACAACTACCAATATCAGCGATTCCAACAACACACTTGCCTATATACGGAGATAGTATACGAGAAGACAGAAAGTGTGCGAAAGCCAATGGAATTAAGCCATCAAATATTGACCTGTCAAAGTTCTTTCAATAATTCAACTTGATTTGCAGAAACATAAAAAAAAACCGGCATATATACGCAAAAATGTATTCTCCTTCACTGTTTCGTTATGTATTCTTTGCCAATGTGGGTATAGCTTATTTGATCAAATGTATAAGTACCGGTAAAAAAAACACTGTAAATTTTACAGTAAAAATCTGGCAGCAATAAGGCCAAATCAAATTACCGTAAAAATGTACAGTATTATACTGTAAAAATTAATGTAATCAAAACGCTTAAAAACCTATATATTTGGTGAGTTATCACAGAGATTATGAATGTGTGGAAATAAAAGCACTGACGAACACCTGAAACTAGTAGGCCTATCCAAATTTTTTACATGCATATATTGTGAAAATTACAGTTGTTGTAAAAGATTAACATCAAAATGATAATATACAGTAACTTGACTGAAAGCCTGTAATAAGATATATTTTCGGGGTTTTGTCTGAGAATTGCTGCCAGGATTTTCCTGTAAAATTTACAGTATTTTCTGTATATTTTGGAATAATTGAAAAATTCATATAGTAGTGTATAATGATGTTGTTATCATTAAATTTAAAAATAAAGTTTTCACTTTAGAATTTGTCTATAGGCCTGGACATTGGCACATAAAATTACGTAGTACTGTATTTCCAAAACTACAGCCAATACTGGAATTTTTAAAGCTTTTTACTGTATTTTCCTGGAAAATTGCACTGTAATTTTTTTACAGTGTATATAGCAAAAGTCTATACGTATGACAAACCTGACATGCTATCTTTTGAGTTATATATTATAATCGTATAATAATGTATATTATCTCCATATTACAATACTTTATAAAACGCTTATGTATTTTAATATACTGTATTTAACGAAATAAAGGGTGATGCAGTATCCCCTTATGGGAGAATATGTGTCGAGTCGGAAAAAAAAATGGACGAGGCGCAGCCGAGTCTATATTTTAATTTTTTCCGGCCGAGGAACATTATGAGCCCCATAAATAATACTGCAAACCTTATTCTATTCTATTACCGAAAACAGGTGATATAATGAGAAAAATGCATTGGGCGACCCATTATTGCCAGAATAAATGGCGTAAACTAACCAATCAGAATGCTGCATTTTCAATAAATTTTTAATGTTTTATTGTTATATTATTACTATCATCATTATTGATTTGTATCAGACCGTTCTTCAGAATCGAAATAAGTTAACCAACTTGAAAAAAAAAAAACAAAAACAAAACAGTAA
The DNA here is from genome assembly GCA_023653785.1 of Ophioderma brevispina. Lineage (NCBI taxonomy): Eukaryota > Metazoa > Echinodermata > Ophiuroidea > Amphilepidida > Ophiodermatidae > Ophioderma > Ophioderma brevispina. The sequence goes on along the minus strand of JAMKCH010035169.1, from coordinate 108,397 downwards.
CCAGAACAAGATAGTATAGAAACTCTTGCTTTCGTGTTTACGATAAATCCATATCTTTATATTTGCTTTTATACCAAGCATCTAGCGCAAAGAAAGTGAAATCTGTAAAAAAAATGGCATCCGTTAACAGATAATTTAGAAGAAAAGTGATTTTTATATTAAACAAATAAAGGCTATATTCTTATAATATTATATTGTTATTGTGAAGTTACACGTTTACTGGAGTACGTATCCCGTTCGTCACTATAGAATACGGGCCAATAAATAACACTTTTAATCCTCAAGTTTTGTCTTATGCTTAATAGCTCGGGCCTTGTGAGAGTCAAGGCAAACTATTCAAAATTAAGATTGAAAAGGGATACGACTCATTATCACGAGAAGTAGTAGTTAACGTGATCATCAAGGGCGTGACGAAGACAATGATCCCTTCATGGTGAGAGGAACCATCTTCGCATGATCACCAGTTGTCGAGAAAATATTAAGGATTTAGGAAACAATTTAAAGGGCGATGGCCGATTTAAGTCTATATATTTTTTTTCACCTGGAATAGAGGGCTTCACCCTAAAACCCCACCGATCTGCCAAAGTTTCGCGCCGATATTTCAACCGTTTCATGTGAGAACGTGATGATTTGGTAGAGCTATAGAGTACTTTGTAAAATCCGTATTGGTCGACCAACATAAAGGGAATTTTCCGCTCAACTTGAACATCCAAAACCAAAAATCTTGCCCATAAAATTCCACACCCTCTGCAATAATAAACAACAAATATGTAAAACTAATCTAAAATTGGAATTTATCTTTGACACGAGTTGAAAGATGGCTTCTCTCACGTATCACGGCCTTTCGTTTATTGTAACCCATTGGAAATACGTTCCTCTGTGATCTTGGCCAGGGGGTGTGGACCAGTGTGATGGCAGTTTTATTAATATTTCGGATTATTTATTTTAGTTATTATTATGTAGTATTTAGGGATTAGTTATTTAGTTATTTAGTGTATTTAGATATTTAGTTATTTAGGTATTGAGTTATTTAGTTAGTTAGTTCGTTAGTTAGTCACTTTTATAACAGTGGCACACGCCTACCGGCGGTGCGTTCAGACTCATATACAAAACAAAATTTTAACCTGACAAATATATAAGCAGAAACAAAATTAATATTAAATTTGATGCAGGTATATTTTCTATTTGCTTCTTGCATTGTTACGTACTTTAATGCTGATATTACAAACCCCCCCAACACATAGGGCCCCTATGCGGCTTATTAAAATAAGAGCATGTATTATATAGGGATCGCAGGAAAGTTTAACTTTCACAGGGTGAGTAAAAAAAAACTTGACCCGATTGTGTCCGCCATTTGAATTTTTAAATTAATATATTCATACATGGATGATCTAACATATATGTGGTATCTGCGGTAAGCTTGTTTCATTATCTTCAATTTGAACTGACAAAGATCATTCCAATCGTATACGTATAGACCGAGCTTACAGTAAAAAAAAAAAAAAAAAAAAAACAAAAACTCTTTCGCATCAAGAATTGTAGTGAATAAATAGCCTGATATTTTCTGGACACAGATTTCCTTCGCTGAACGCCGTTCATTTCAATGTGAATCCGTGGACAGAGCAGAAAACCAACTAATGTATGCAAACGACGGAAGCGCGTCTATACCTAACGATGTGAAGATATTGCATAAATTAAAGATTATTGAACCCAGCTTTTCAGATATCAAATATTTTTAGATAATCTTACTTAAAAATTTTAAAATGGCGGACACAATAGGGTCCAGTTTTTTTTTTTTTTTGACTCACCGTAGTTCTCACTTTGTTGTCCAATAAACCCCATATCTCGATAGGTGTTCTCCAAACAATCAAGTGTAAATTAGAGAAATGGGTATCCTCGGAAGATCTCCTTTTGCCGACGATAGCCTAATTAACATTAAAATTTGGGATAAGCTAATTTAAGTTTGATTACACATAAGAACCGGCCTCCACGTTGTCTTAGATGGTTTATTTTGTGATATGTTACCACGTTATGATATTACACTCGTATCAACTTCACTGTGTGGAGGAGTTACAAAAGTCGTACCGACCAAAATCAAAACAAGGTTAATAGGGGATTAAACACATTTCTTTTTAAAAAAATAACTCCTTCTTGTTTATTTGTTGTTGTTGTGATTTATTTGTATAGGAGAGCCATACCAAGCCCAGTTAATTCCAAATTTTCTTCCTTGTGTTCTTTATTATATGCATTATTTCGCCGTCCTAGTCTCTATAGTCATTGCTGTCACCCCTCCCTCCCCCTTCCTGTCCCAATTTGGATGTATGGTTGTCACTGTCTTCGGTTTGTTTATGTGTTGGGTCTTGTTATTCCCCTGACAGTTTTGTTAAGTGCTAAATTCCTATTGTAGCTATTTATTCGATGTAAATATGTTAAATATTAGTCTATTATTTCCTTATATGAATCTACCAGTTTTACTATACATTGCCTCCTTATACATTTCATTGGGTATGTATTTTAAAAATGGTATTACATTCCCTGCTAATTTATTGGGTATGTAGGTCCATGTTTATTATCTTTACACATAAATTTGGATACTTTCTTGTCTCACCAGGGGCATTGCGTTACACGATCTGCGTTTTGCAATGTCCTCGTCAGTCGAGTTTATTTATGTACAGATATTTAAGCTTGTTAGTATTTTTTAAATTCCTATATAGGTAGCTATAATATAGTCAAGTCTGTATGTAAATCATGTGGATGGCAAAAAATGAATGATTGATGTGACAGCATGAACGATAAGAAAAAATTATCTGTAAAAACCATCTAGATTTTATGTATCTATACAGTACACGGGATAAAATGTCTTGGTGTCATATTTAAGACAATTGTCTGGTAATCATACATACTGATGGTGAGAAAATTACTTATGATAAAGATTATTGCTGAAAAAAATTTATATCATTCTTTACTAACATTGGATCATCACTTGCAATAAAAATCCTGAACCATCTCAGGATTTAACCACCCAGATCATCCTTATAATATTCTAAGAGTTTGTTTTTTCCCCGACGTCTAAGGAAGAAGTCGCCACAATTACATCTAAGCTAAAAATCTAGTACAAGCAGTGGTAATGATGATATAAGTTATAATCTTCTTAAGAAAATATTATCCTACCATTAGCGGGTATTGACCCACATCTTTAAAGCACTATTGGGCACATTGTTTTGAAGAGAGCCCCCCAATTTTCAAAATTTGATATTTTTGCCACAGTTACGTTGGTAATTGTCTAGGAAACTATTAACCGCGAACGAGAATGCCTAAAAAAATGATATTATCACAAAAATAAGCGAGTTTTGTAATTAGAATTGGGATTTTTTTTTTTTTTACCAGATTGGAGTTAACGGCAGAGCTGGAAACTGCTACGTTTATGTCCGTCCATAATCAAATAGTGCCACCTCGAGAAAGTACCCTCGACCTTGACTTGCCCGAAGTATTAAACAAACTAATGATGAGCGTAGACACGTTACTGGCGATTTTCGGCTATTCACATTGGCAGGCCGTTTCCAGCAGCAGTGAATTATTATCGGGGATCCCCGATAATACCTTATTCTAGAACAAAATCCTTCGTTGATGACACATAGACACTTTCGAGCTTAACCTTCACAGTATAGTTTATAGCCAGTTACCAAGGCAACCGTGTAAAAAATCTCCAAATGTTTGAAAAATTGGGGGCGCTCAAAAAAATTGCTAATATTGCTTTAATATCTCTTTATAACAGGTATTGTCCCACAAAAGTTAAAAGTTGCTAACTCACTCCTATATTTAAATCGGAGATAAAACATCGATTTAACGAATACAGGACCTAAGCCTTACTCCCAGCTATATTACAAAAACTTTAGAAAGGATTTTATATATGCTCGTATTCTGCTTTTATTCCCATCAAATATCATTTCTCTCAACAGTTTGGTTTTAGGCCAAAGAGATCCACTCATAGGGCAATTTTAAATGGAATTTATACTGTAAATACAGGAGAAATGGATAAGAATTACATACTGTGGGGATCTTTCTAGACCTTAGCAAGGCCTTGCTACCATAAATCATGACATTCTCTTAGCTAAAACTTAATCATATGGTATCAGGGGCCTTGCAAATATTGGATACGTAGTTATCTGTCTGAGAGAAAACAATGTGTTCGTTTTAATGATTCTAAATCTTCGTTCGGCAGTATTACATGCGGGGTACCTCAAGGAATCGATACTTGGACACCCTTCTTTTTTGCTTTATATTAATGACCTCCCCCTTTGTTCAAAATAAACCTTATTTGTTTTTTGCGTCCTATTTCCGATGGACAACTAATAGTTTAATTCTAACACCAAGCCCAGAACTTCTTGAAATCTTAGTTAATCCTGAACTTCAAAACTATTTCCAACTGGTTTAAACTAAACAAACTATCACTAACATTAAGAAGACCAATTTTATGGTATTTAAAAATAAATATAGTAACAGACCCGACATTAATATAAATATCAAATTGATGACACAAAACATTACTAAAGTCAACAATCCCACTAAATTTTTAGGCTACTTATTGATCACAATCTTTCTTGGTCATCTCATACAAAACATATTGCCACAAATATTTAAAAATATAATGGATTTATTAGAAAATCAACCCTTTTCTCGGTAAACTTCTATTACGACAACTTTATACATTCTCTTGTTTTACCATATCTCTCATACGGCGCTTTAATCTGGGCTGATAGAATAATTCCAATCTAGATTCCATTTTTCTACTTCAAAAGAAAATTGTTAGGACATGTACAGATTTCTTTGCTTGCTCATACGGATCCACTTTTTATTGCCCCCAATACCTTGAAAATTTATATTTATAACTTCAACTAGTATCATTCATGTATCAGTTAATTATAATCGTTGCATGCTGAACTTATAACTGCAAATTATTTTACTGTTGCTACTCTTACACATACCTATGCAACTCGCCAAGTTCACGTCCCTTTATTAAACTTCCAAATATAAACTTGTCAGAAATACCGTAAAAAACCCAAGGCCACTGCTTTGGAATCTGCTCCATACTGATGAAAACGGACTTCATTTGCTACTTTTAAATCTAATATGAAAAAATGCTCCTTGGTTATTATGACCCCAATCCATCTCCTGATCATATTGCTTCATCCTAAGTCACATTTTCATAATTTTTATCTTTTTAAAAGCTGTCTCTTCCTCTATTATAAGTCGTCTACTTATATTTTATATTTTTCATCTGCACCCTTATTTATGTTGAACTATATACTTCTATTTATTTGGTTTCAAACAAGTTGTTATATGTATGTTCTTGTATATTTGATAGTAGTTAAGTAAACCTTGTTTGAGGGCGCTGCGCGTGCACGTTGCGTTATGCAGTGTCCTCGTCCTCATCTTCCATTACATCTGTATGGTAACTGTTCGTCACCATGATAATTACTTATGCAATTAAATTATTACTGTATACATATATAATAGCATTATAATTAATTACTATTTCGATCATTATGTACCACATGTATGCTTGATGTTGGATAAAACTAAATAAATATGAAGCAAAATATGAATAAATATGATGTCATGTCTTCAACATGTAAACACAATGTAAAGGTGCAACGAGAGATTTTGAGGCCAAATATTGTGTCATTAATAATTAATTTCATGTAGATATAGAACTCAATAGATTCTTACCTTGTATTTTGGGACAGAATTCTTCTTAAAATGAGAAAAAAAAGGTGATTGTGATTGCTTATATTTCAATAAAAAAACATAGGCCGAATTACGTATTTGCCCATAATGAAATTCCCAATTTTGTACCAAAGAAACATTTCTCAGCTTAATCCTTTCGATGGGGATATTTTTATGGACAAGCATCAGGCCAAAAATTGGTATTTCAATTTTTTAGGGACACCTGAATGTGAAATTCTCGTTGCACTTTTACAAACGAAACATGTCCTTCAGCAAGTCATGTCTGAAAAACTGGTGACAAGAGACACGTTTAAGAAATTAAGTGATGAAACATGACTTTGTGATATAATTGTCTTGTTATTTAAAGGCATAACATTCGATTATGTCTGCATAAGACATGGATTTGTTCTAACTAGACCGTCTGAAAAACTGGTAACTAAGAGTGTATCTAGTGCCCCATGCAGACACAATTTTACAGTGTGCTTACAAAATGTTAGCAACATTGGATTACCTCAAGTGTCTTTATTTTAATACAAAAATGATACATATCATCTGAAATCAGATCTGAAATCTTAAATAATAATAAACAGTATATTGTCGTCTTTCATGCATATTTACAAAGGATTTACCTTATGTGGGTTATATTTATAATGCTTATCAATGTATTAAATCACACCTGAAGTAGCCGAAAAAGCTGAAATAAAAAAGATGATTTAGATTTCTGTCGTACCATGACAAGAAAATTTAGCACGTTCTCTCATATACAGACGAGTTCAAAAACGTGTTTTTGGTCGTTTTGTCGTCGTGTCCACTGGCTTGCTAACAAGAATCGCGGAAACATCCTCAGTAGGTGGCTCTTACCGAGATATTAAGGGCAAGAGAAATGTGTATCCTCATAAAATCCGCTTGTCTAAAAACCTAGTTCCGGAGAGATTTTTGGGCCTCAAATCAGCTCCGGAGCCTCAATTTTATGCATTAAATCCGCACTTAAGTGAACAAGCCGAAAAAGCTGAAATAAAAAGATGAGTTAGTTATTTTGTTTTTTTTTTTTTTTGTATCGTATGAAATAAATTAACGCACGTTTCCCTTACAATACAGACGAGTCAAACGACTTTTTGTCGTCTTTTTACGGTTTGTGCCAATAAATCGCGGAAACATCCTCAGTAGATGTTTACCGAGATATTCAAGTGTAAGAGACAATTGTATCCTCATAAAATCCGCTTGTCTAAAAACCTAGTTCCGGAGGACTATTTTTGAGCCTCAATCAGCACGGAGCCTCAATTTTATGCATTAAATCGCAATTAGTGAAAAGCCGAAAAGCGAAATCAAAAAAGAGTTAGTATTTTTGGTGTCCATGAAATACAATTTAAGATGCTTCTCTATAGAGACAGACAAGTTCAAAACGTGTCTTTTTGGTCGTATTTTCATTGTTTAAGTACAATAAACCGCTGAAACATTCTCAGTAGGTGTTCTACATAGATATTAAACTCAAGAGAAATTTGTATCCTCATAAAATTTGCTTGTCTCCCTTTAAATGCCAACGAGAGCTACTTAACATAATAAATGAATAAGCTAATTCAAGTTTGATATACATAAGAACCCACAATGTTGTCTTAATGGTTTATTTTGCTGATAAGTTACCGGGTACCATATTACATTATGCTGTGTAAACTTCAGTGCATGCATGGAAGTTGCAAGGTCATACCGACCAAAATCAAAATGAGATTATATTGTTTAAATACTTTTTGTGGCGGTCGTCCCGTATTTGTTGATTTTCATATAGGTGTATAGGATCTTCGGAATTCATCACCCGAATAGGTTCGAGTTTTGTTTTTCCTCACCAAGCCCAAACATTCAAAATAATGACCGTTAGATTTAGCTGATGTGTAATTGTGGCCCACAAATTAATATGAAAACGACTTAAAAACCTCGTCTTCAACGAGTTACAATAACTTGGTTTCGCATGGTTAAATGCGTCTGGCTGTATACAAACGTAGTAACACTATTAGGTACTACTTCACGAGTATTTGTTTTATTTATGAAAAGATTAGACTACCAAAAATATGCAAAATAAATAGATTTTTATTCCTCTTATGGGGGGGGGGGGGGGGGGAGAGTACAAACTGATTTACACATAAAAAACATCATCAAACGCATCGCAGTTTACAATTCAAATCTCTGCTCAAAACATATTTGTTTACATCTAAGTGTTATTCTTAGTTTGCTTTCTTTTGTCTTGCTTCTCCTCTTTTTGTTTTATGCGCTTTGTATCCTTTTGGAAAAGTGCCTTTAATAAATGTTCATTATTATGATTTTAACACATAACCCTCAATGTCTTTATTTTAAATAAAAATATAGATGGCAGGTCTTCTTATATCAAGATCTATTAAATCTGAAAAATAATAAAACACGTATTCTTTCATTAATATTAGACTGATTTTACCTTTTTTAATTGCGTTTGTGCATATTTATGAATGCTTATGCTTCAATCACACTTGAAGTGAACAAGCCAAAAGCTAAAATAAAAAGATTTTAGTATTTTTGTCGTCCATGAAAGAAACTTTAGCATCTTGTCTCTATGAGACATACAAGTTCACAAACGTGGTTTTGGGTCTTTTCTACTTGTTTGTACAATAAACGCTGAAACATTCTCAGTAGGTGTTGTACCGAGATATTAAAGTGTAATAGAAATTTTATCCTCATGAAATCTGCTTGTCTAAATGCCAACAATACCCTAATTAACATCGTATTAAGATTAGCTAATTCAAGTTTGATACACATAAGAACCGCCTCCATGTTGTCGTTAATGGTTATTTTGTGATATGTTAGCGGGTTACCATATTACATTATGCTGTGTAAACTTCAAGTGCATGAATGGAAAGTTCCAAGGTCATACCGACCAAAATCAAAATGAGATTATGATTGGTTTAAACACTTTTTTGTGGCGTTGTCGTGTTAGCTGATTTTACTATATATTTGTATAGGATCTTCGGAATTCATCACAGGTAGTGGGGTGTTTGTATTTGTTTTCCCACCATCCCAAACATTCAAGAGAATGAACGTTAGATTAGCATGATGTGTAATTGTGCCCAAAATAATACGAAGACGACTTGAACTGGTTTCGCATGTTAAATGCTGTCCGCTGTGTTACAAAACGTAGTAACACTTAGATACTTCATGAGTATTTGTTTTATTTATGAAAAGATAAGAATACAAAAATATGCAAAATAAATAGATTTTATTCTCTTATGGAGAGTACACTGATTTACCTTGCAAGAACGTCTGAAAACTGATGACAAAGAGGTGTCTATACTGCCCATGCAGACACAATTTTTACAGTGTTCTACCATGATTACAAAATGTAGAAACACTTCGATGCCTCAGGTGCCTTTATATCAATACAAAAAAATAATGCAAGTCATCTGAAATCAGATCATGAAATCTGAAATAATAATAACAGTACATTGTATTCTTTCATGAATATTACACTGATTTACCTTTTTAATTTTGTGTGTGCATATTTAGAATGCTTATCAGTGCATTAAATTACACCTGAAGTGAACAAGCCGAAAAGCTGAAATAAAAAAGATATTTTCTGTCGTCCATGAAAGAAATTTTAAGTATGCTTCTCTGTTTATAGAGAACTAGACAGACAAGCTCAAAACGTGTTTTTTGGTCGTCTTTTCTACTTGTTTGTACAATAAATCGCTGAAACATTCTCAGTAGGTGTTCTGTCGAGATATTCAAGTGCAAGAGAAATTTGTATCCTCATAAAATCTGCTTGTCTAAATGCCGACGATACCCTAATTAACATCGTATTAAGATTAGCTAATTCAAGTTTGATATACATAAGAACCGACTCCATGTTGTCTTTAATGGTTATTTTGTGATATGTTACCGGGTTACCATATTACATTATGCATGCATGTGTAAACTTCAGTGCTCGGATGGAAAGTTGCAAAGGTCATACCGACCAAAATCAAAATGAGATTATAATTGGTTTAAACACTTTTTTGTGGCGTCGTCGTATTTGTTGATTTTCATATATAAGATCTTCAGAATTCATCACAGATATAGTCGGGTGTTTATATTTGTTTTTGTTTTCACCAAGCCCCGAACATTCAAAAGAATGAACGTTAGATTAGCATGATGTGTAATTGTGCCCAAAATAATATGAAGACGACTTGAAAACCTCGTCTTCAACGAGTTACAATAACTGGTTTCGCATGTTAAATGCGTAGTAACACTTAGATACTTCATGCATGAGTATTTGTTTTATTTATGAAAAGATAACACAAAAAATATGCAAAATAAATAGTTTATTTTCTTACGGAGAGTACACTGATTTACCTTGCATTTTCCTTTATTCTAACAGCATAACAGCTTACAGTTGACAAATTCAAATCTCTGCTCAAAACCTATTTGTTTCATAATTGTTATTCTTAGTGTTTTCTTTTGTCTTGCATATTCTCTCTTTTTGTTTATGCGCTTTGTATCCTGTGGAAAAGGCCCTTTATAAATGTTTTATTATTATTATTATTAACACATAATCCTATTCGAGTATCGCTTACGAATACAGGCCCGCACAGGTGTCCCGTGCAAGGGACAAAATAAAGGCAAAAAGAAAGACTGAAAGAAAGAGTAAAATGGACAACAGTAACAACACACTTATCAAGGGTCGGACCTGCTGGTAGATAAAGCCCATAGATATATCAAATTGAATGTTGACAACCACACCCAAAATATCACCAAATGAATACCAAATTCCCAACTCACCACTTCTATTGATTTCACCTTTTAAGTAATTGTTCACCACCCACCCCACCCATTTCATCTCTTGGCCTTATTCACCCCACCCATCCCACATCCCATGCCCAGGGTCCTCTCACGGATTGCGCATTCTTACATCATAGCATTAAAGGCCGACGAGTCATCGTTCGCCTGTCTCATGCAAGTAACGTTGTTGAGTGAAAGTCACAATTTAAATATAGCATGATGCGTAAGCAAGAGCCCCATTAAACACACATGAAAAGGCTCGCTATACAGTGTGGAGTCAATATTAATCACGATGTACTCATATGCATAAATGATCACAACCGTATGCTAGGCGATACATTGTTTTTTAATGAGTTATTTGTGGCTGATTTTGACAGATAGAGTTTGATTATAAATATCGATTATTTGTTATTGATTTTTGTTGGTATGCAGATTTTAAACGTATGCAAGGGAAAATGGCATGTCTCAAACTTTGGTGGGCTGTTTCGTGATCTTCATTGTTCAATATTTTTAAATAAATAAATATATTAAAGAAGAATAATTAAGCCCGTGACAGACGTGTATCATTGGCTCTGCAGACTACAAATAAATAATCAATAAACAACAAGTGAATATACATGTAGAGTATTGTACATTGAAGCTTAAATGTTGACACGTTGAGAAGGTTGCGTTGCTCCTGCACTGATCAACAATATCTTTGACATGCTCAATGATCAATACAAATCCTTGAAAAGCTGATAAAGCCGACGTTCGGATTCATTAAATGTTGTATCATGTTTATACTATCAACGATTTACTAAATAATGTTTATAGATCGACAGTTGAGTGTTAATGTTTCAAGGAACCCAGTAAACATTTCGTGTAATCCCTAAACAGCTGTCACATAGCTATAACTGAGATGAAGGTGAAATTTTTTGGACGCGGATAGCTAACAGACTCATATTTTTTTTTTATACCAAAGTGAAGATACAAAAAGTGAAAAAAAAATAAAATCCAAGAAAAATAAAGGTGCACTATATCCATATGTTGCTTGGAAGGCAATGACACTGAGCATGATTTAAATGATAATTGATAAGTATGTATTTTTCAGCATGTTTTCGTTTGTTTGATCCACATTTCGCTTCTCCTTTGTTATTACTTATGGTTGAAATCTGCGTAAAATAAACAATTAACACTGATTAACTAACATAAATAGGATTCTTATTTTCTATCCTAAAATTTCTGTCCTACTCGCGATTCCAGAACATTGGCGAAACTACTTTTTACTAATTTCGTCTGTTTGTTTGCTTGCAAGAGACGTCAACAAATTTGTTGTTTTTGTTAATATTAATCCTTTCTTCTTCCTTTATTGGGTTGTGACCAAAAACTGGCATCAGCTCAAGATTTCAGATTGATTCTGTATCTTTATAATACATGAATACAAAATAAACAGATGATAAAGTTTAATATATAGATAACCATATAGGTTATGTACAAAGTTACAAAGAGGAACTAGTTGATATTATACAAATGTATTTGATTGTATACAAATTCGGCATATATTCAAATTCTACCTTCGATGAGAAGAATTATTTTTAACAATTTGTGAAATGAAAAAACAAATTGAGTTTTGTATCACTATATTGTAATGAATACTATGCAAGGCATCAATCATAATGATCAACCTTTATTGTGAAACAAAAGACATTCAGTTTCATGTTACTTTTTCTGATACATCTGGTATTATTTTGAAGTAGAAATCACATTGCATGGAACACCAAGCTTCAGTTTACCATACTTCCCTTTTAAAGGGAACTTCTTATCCAGTGCCAAATCACTATTGTGTAGTAATACCTGTCATACATTGCTGCACAAAAGTTGTGCCTGTTTACCACACATGAAATATTAGTCTGCTTGATGAAATAGTTCCATGCTATCAGTGTTAAAATATACATACAAACAATGTAATATCACATTGTGTAATTCTGTACCACAATTGTATATTATAACATTGGAAGTATTATTTTGGATATAAATTGGCTATAGAAGTCATTCTACAGTTTAATTTGTCAAGCAAAATTTTGCAATCTGACCCAACAAAAAAAAAAAAAAAAAAAAAAACAGATGATAAAGTTTAATATATAGATAACCATATAGGTTATGTACAAAGTTACAAAGAGGAACTAGTTGATATTATACAAATGTATTTGATTGTATACAAATTCGGCATATATTCAAATTCTACCTTCGATGAGAAGAATTATTTTTAAAAAGTCCCGCAATTTGCCTGGATGATCGGGGTGATCACCGTGACCTCGAAGAATGGCTTATTGCAGAGATATATTCAGTCCGCAGTACAAGTACAAACTTGCAGATAAGTTGGATAGTTTATCACTTGTAGTGCCAATTATTAACACTTTGTATAATCTCCAGCGACCAACCGTTTCGCGCCTATAAACAATTCCAAACACGTTTCCCCGCAGAGACCTTTTCCCACCTTAAAGAAGGTATGTGTTAAGTCATTGTGAATTACACATAAATGTCCATTCATTCATCGGCACCAAGCATAAGCACCCTACTTCATTCTTCCAAATATCTAGTTAGTTATTTGCACATGTGTTATAATAAACACAATTCAACACCCCAAACATGTTCCACGCAGAGCAGACAACACAAAATTCGGCTAAAGATGTTTGTAAACTGAATTATTTTGATGCATTATATACTAACCAAACTTCTGCAAGCCTCATTACACGAACATACATGAATAAAATGATAAATTATCACCTAAGATATAACTTGAGATATTGATGCAAAATACCAGGGATCGGTGCAGTTTTCCATAGGTAGTAACTCAGATCGAAAAGGGTGCTGACTGATGTGTTATTGCCCTTATTTACCCATATTGATTATGATTGTTTTAATAGTCTGTGCTACAAACCGTTAATATAATGAAATAGCCAGTTTTAGTGGTTGTTCTGCAAATCCGGTAAAAAGGGGTGGTGATTTTTTTCCTCAAAGTGAGTATATGTAGTAACTGGATGTGTAAGAGCAATCGCTGAGAACCCTGGATGGCGGCCTTGCGTGAGGAGAATCAGTTACCATGGTAACGTGACTCTACTCTGAGTCCAAAAAATTAATAACAACAAACGTGAATCACAGTTGTTCACTACTGGTGCAATGTCCTATCTCTCAACACACAGACATACATACAAACAAACCAAAAGCACAAACATCTGTTTTGGAAAAAGATATATTCCCTATTTTGCTGATTACTTATATTCTCTTATATACAACAATAAGCAGATACATAAGTGTATTCTATTAGTTTTATGACCACCTGCACATTTATATGCATCGAGACATATAAATATAAAATTGATCATGTTAAAAGTGATGTCTACAATAGTAATTACCAAACATACATCACATACGACAATAACATCAATTTAAAATAAATGTAAGATGTATCTGTATATCATATCACTCTAAGTATGTATCATTTAAAGAGAGAAAAAAGTAAAATCTTTTCTTGTAATCGACATACGTATATTAGCAGGTAGGGTCAAGGTTGTATGGAACGTGAATACTTATTTATGTTTCAATTACAGAAAAAAGGCCTTGTGACTTCTGTCTTATACGCCTAGCATCTTGAAGCGGTTGTGTTCATATAGTGTATAACAAGATTTTGAAAAGAGCTATATATTTGTCAAGTAACGTAACGGTTTCCTTTTGGTATTTTGCATTTGATCTTGAAAAATAACTGTTAAGTTTAAAAAAAAAAAGCTTAGCGTAAGAAGAACTACATCCGATAGAAAAAAGACATGTCAATTTGTAAACAACACTGTTTACGCCAATGAGCCAATAAAACGATGTTGTTACCTCTTTGTGAACTAGCCTGGTGACTTTTTATGTGTTTTGAAGCACATGATATTTGTATATAATCTTTATATTTCTCCAGACCCTGCACATCCGTAATAAAAATACAAGAAAAGCTTAACATTAAAATGGGTTTATCTTTTTTTCACTTGGGCTTGGATAAAAAATCATTTACGATGCAAGGAACTCCAGAATGGGAAAATGCATCAAATTCCATAATTCCATATCCTTTAAGAACACCATAAACTCTGTTTTGTTAATAGCTTATACTTTTTTGTAAGACATTTTAATTTTTATTATGTATACGCCCTGAGAGAAATAGAGACGGCCGCCTTCTTACTGTCAAACTTTTTTGATCCGAGATTGAATTGTTATTGGCTCCAAGAAATCTGAAGTATAGTGGCTCGTTAAGGTATCTTTTAGGTCCTAACCGTAAAGACGTTTTAAAATGCATAAACGAAATACTAGTATCTTTCAAGATCATGATTTGTATTACAAACCACAAACATTAATTTTCTTTCGTCCTAAACATATACAGTTTCAATTGGGACCCACCGACAATGATGGAATGTCATGTTAAAATATCGCCATTGTTTTAGAATTTCTTGCACCATTCCCTTCTGTAAAATGTAACTTTGTATGTCCAGTGGCATTGTCCACGACCAATTTTTGGTCAAGTAGACAAGGAACATTTCGAGGGTTTAGAGTGGAAAATACCCTAACTGCAATAGCTGCCAGGTGATAGATTTGATAACCAAGGGGGTTGAAACCCATTCAAAACCAGTCGTCGCCGTGCTGGGGCTGACATTTTGAATATTGCCCGGAATAATTATTAGTTTGGGTGCTTGTATACACACATAATGTCATTCGATACAAACATCCGCCCAAATTCAGTTGTTGGATGTTTGGTGCTATTGGGTGGTTAAATTTTGTCCTACCCATGGCCACACAAGAATGACATGACCATCAGTCGGTCTGAAATTAATATAAACCGCCTCAAGGGAATACATCTTTCACCTAAGCGCGCATTGGCATTACATGAGAAAAATAGTATCTGAGCACATGATCCAGGTACCGAATTATTATACCTGGCCACCTCTAACACATACATTAATTTTGTATCACTACACTAATCACTACCGATTAGTGTATGCAAAGCGGCAACCACAGTATGTGGAAGAAAGCGGAGGCAGCCATTGCTTTCTATTGTTGTTACTCTAGTTTTTCTGGTTGTGGTCGGCAACACCTGCGAGACTTTGTATTTCTAAGATTACGTAACGTTTTTGCCTCTCTAGACTCTTTTTGGGTATAACACTTATAATTAGATTTCCAATTTATGAGTCTTTTTATGGTAGAGTTATGGGCGGTGTTTGGACTTCGTCCATTCCTCAAAATGGGGACAGAAATAACCCATAAATCTTCGTTTCTTCCCCTCGCAATACAAAAGAGATCGATTTGAACGAAACTGGCCACAGAAAGTAATTTTACGTTGTTTCGTCCCATCAATACTTTGTATTTTATAACTAATATGTGATGCATAGTGTGCTTACCCCAGAATTGGTTTTAAAAAACATTGCCTACCACAACCCCCATTCATAAATTTTTTAGAATGGCTTCGTCACCTGTGTGTTTACACATGCAGAACTTTTATCTTCACTATGCATAAAATCAGCTTTCACCCTGCTTTCACTGAAACTATTCCTGGATTTATTTTGCGCTTTCTTTGAACATTCTACTAGGGTTTATGCTTGAGACTATTGAGTGAGACTGTGAATGGCCCAACCGCTCAGGGTTGGCTTCATACAAAATACACTGCACTAAAGTTTTTTATATATGGTGTGTGTGGTGGGTGGGTGTGTGTGTGTGTGTGTGCAGCAGGGTTGGTTCCGTTGTGTTCGTATGTGCGAGGTATAATTATAATGTACAATCAGATTGTTAAATTATTCTAAGTTTTTCAATTATGTACTTTGTCAAAATTTATGTAGCACCGTTTTTTACGGTGCCACTGTTGTACAAGTGTTGTGTCACAATAAATTGATTGATTGATATACAATCCCCTACAAAAAGTAGAGGCTATTTCCAATATCACTGGAATCTAAGTATAATAACAACAACACAACTGACAAATGTCAGCCATTTGCAGAAGGGGGCCTTCTTGCATGCAAATCGAGGGTTTACACTTGCATAAACCCTCGATTTAACCAATTGTAGTATACTCATAACTCGCTTTTTAAAGTTGTCATGTCTCGGATACGGTCCAAACCAGGTTACATTCAGATGTACATGACCTTTTTTAAATTTCCTTGTACCATATCAACATTTTTGCAGGTAAAAAATAAAATTCCATAAAATACTTACAACCAGTATTGTGGGCGGGTCACGACTTATGGTCAACATTGAGCAGAACTATAGACGACGAGAAGAAGGAAAACAAGACAAAAACGAAATAACGAACAACACAAATACAAGACCTAGCCGTTATGAAAACATGAGTTTTAACTATGGCGATGTATTGTAGTAGTACCCGTATTAACATGGTCCTATCTTTATTATCTATAGCATTGTATCAGCAAAAATAAATGACTCCCCGGCTGCTTCGTCTCTTTGTGTACCGTCATGGACATGTTAGACCTATCTTAGGTGAGCTATATGGTGTTCGCCATCTTCCTCAGCGGAAAAAATACTTGAATGTGTTTTATAGCATTTTTTAATGGAACAAAGAAATGGCATGAAATTGCAGGAACTCATATGAGGCAATCATGGCAAATGTCAAGATATGCCTGAGTATGCATGGGCCATAGCTCTATGGTGTAAGTGGCACAATTTTTTTGTGCTGGGGCCCACCTAGAATGTCTTGTTGGTTACAACAGATGGAATCAAACTGTTTAAAAAACGCATTGCAGGTAATTACTGGCTGCTGGCAACAATTGATTGTCCTGATGTGATTGGTCAAGGAGTCCTGGCCACTCGAGTTAAAACATGCGATACGTTCTATATAGGCCGAAATGTAATTGAAGTATAGACTTAAAGTGAAGTACTCACATCCTGTCGCGTGCCATAGATCGATGCCACGAGCACCTACATGCAAATATCTAAAAAGATCTTCTTGTTATCTTAATAAGAAAGGTACCATGCCTGTCTGATGGGTTCTCTATCGCATATCATACAATATGCTTTATACAAATTACAATAGAAGGTAAAGTTATTTACCAAATATGGTTTCTTATCGGATTTGCTGGCACGCGCAGACTCGTGTCCGACAGGTGAAGATGAAGAAACACTTATTAAAAAAGTGCAGAACAGAAGGCGCTTGACTTGTATATAGTCTTGTAAGAATAGGATCAATTTTAAAGACATTTCCATTACTTTTGTCCTCTTTGGAAGCTTAAGTAATATATATAGTTAGGCTTGCTTTTTATGACCCGCACAGTTGAACGTAATACAAAGATTAGAGTGATTGCTAGTTGGTGAGATTTGAATCGTGAACGATGTGGCAGGTATAGGGGCACGCGTCCTTCTGCCCCAGGTTCACTCATTGCACTGACTTTCAAAAACATAAACAGGTGGTTTGGACACCTTTAGTCTTCATTCAACAGAATATTCATGAATACGGAGTGGCTGTCTGAGATAGTACTGGCCTACTTTTAAAGGACTATGTCCTTGCAATGAAAAAGAGATATCTATCTTCGAAATTTTGCACTCCTTATGGCATAAAGCTCATAAAGGATCGTGCTGTCTATGGATATTTAGTACGCATATCTTGTCATCACATTCACAGTTTGAAAATGTGCCAATGTGTTTTTAATATTTTTATATTACTATTACCTATAATATTAATCTTGACCATCTTTTGCAAGTACTATTGTTATTGAAGGTTTTCATTATTGTATCACACGACTTTTTAATCAGTAGGCCAACTTTAGTATAATGCGTATAGGTGGTGGATGGCTAAGGGGTGGCTGTGCATTTAAGCATTACATGTCAGTGCCAACGATGCCTAAAAGATCAAATTAAATTAAAAGGCAATTGATTTAAATTCTATCTTGGCACTATTTGTGTAAAAAAACGGCGGCCTAACCGTGATCTGATCCCTGGTCTATTATGGGCTCAGCCACAGCAAGTAGGTGGTACCTTAACCCCGCCAACTTCAGAAATCATTATTGATATGATATATGATTACTGCTAGCTACCCGCAGTTTTGACATAATTTTGCACTCAAAATGTCAACAACTTATTATGATAATTAGATAACTAGGAATACTGTAAGTCACGGTTGACAATGATTTTTTTGGTTTATGCTGAATGTTATTGTTTCTCTACATTTACGCGTTCATTCTACTTTTAAACACTCTTAGTGAACGCGAAAAAAATTGGTAAACAATATGTAGATCGAGCATCGATTTGGTAACAAGAACAAAAAGTCCTCCGGTGAAAGTGCGAATCAATGTCTGGGCTATGATCACTTTAAAACATAACTTCGCGACGTTGTGTAAGGCATTAAGCTAGCTCGGCGGTGGCATTAAGCGCTGCATATTCGTGCAGTCCTGCTAAGCTGTTGGTAACTAACAGGTCGCGTTGCCGAGGAGATTCAGATATGTACTTTACACTAGAATGTCCGTTAAAGGCTGACCAGAGACATTTTTTCAAATCTTATTTCTTGGTGTAATAATGAAAATATTCAACTAGAACTAAAGATAGTTAATCTAAATGCACAATCTCCGACATTTGAGAGGAATCGGATTTTTCGTTTTTGAATGCAGTAAACATTTATTTGTATATTACGGTCCCATGGGATCTGTGTATAACAAAATTCCGATCCGGAATTAAAACAAAGTTATGATTGTTCTGTATGAGGAATTCGATTTACTTAGCAATTTCACACGTGATTAGTATATGGAACAAGCATTATGACATGCAAAAACACTATTTTTTTTGGAAATGAGGGCGCCCTCCTCATAAATCGAGTCGGCCGTTAACAAGCGTGACAAACGAAGAGTGCTAATCAGTAAATATTTCAGAAGTACCAGACTCGACCGGGGTCCCGTGGACATCATAATAAACACTAAATGATAATATTAATTATAATAATAATAATAATAATAATAATAATAACTATAATAATAATAACACTAAAAACAATCATAGGGGGAAAATTGACTAATTCACTAGGTTATAATGAGCCTTTATAGTTATTCAAATTAATTAATATTCATATATGTTGTTATTCTAGTAGATTAGAACTAATTTGCATAAAATTAATATTCATATCCTTTTACGATGACGTTAGGGGGAAAGAGTTTTTCTCGCTAACGTATTAATGAGTACATATGAATAGACTTTTTCCCCTTATAGTCGCACATAAGGTTGTAATGATAAGTATAATAATAATAAGTGTGTTGTGTATGTGTGTTGTGTTGAATTTATACAAACAACATTTGATATAGGCCTAATACCTTATCAACTAGGTTTAAATTTCTATCAACATGCAGGGTCATAAGACAATAAATTAAGCAATCACAGAATTTCACTAAGAAACCTAATATTAGGGGCAAACATTATTTTCAAATTCGGACAAAGGGAACACAAATTAACCAGGCCTCATTTTCCACAAAATATATGTGGATTGTGGAATGAAAAAAGTTTTTAAATCGTTGCGTTCTACAAAAAGGCTTCAATCTACCTAGGCCTATACTATATTGAACACAAATTATGCCATTTTGGGTAGCTGCCGTGTATCTTTAACCACGTTTAAAACTTTTATTTTTTACATATGACAAAAGCAAAGTGATCGCTATCAGGATAAGTGTTAACTGAATTTTATAATTGTTTATTTATTGTTTAATTACACAAACCTTAATAACAACAATGTTTTAAAAAAAAAATATGCATAATTGTTTTAATTATTTTTTTTATACTGACAACTCCCGTTGGTGAACAAGGGGGAGGGGGTTCCTATGGCCCGCACGCACTATAATTATCTAATTAACAGGGCGATGGATTTATATTTTTTCATGGAAGATGTATATCAAAAATATACTGGCGATAAATACGAAAAACATGAGTCGGAAAAAGTCACTCATTAGTCCACAGGACCCCTCCTTTCCACTCAGAGTGTTTAATGCTAAAAAAATAATATAAATTCATGGTCTATGGTGTGGGTGTTCCTATTATATAGTCCCGGTCAAAAATAGATTTGACCCAAACAAATGGCCAACGAACTCTTTGTGTTCCTTTAACTTGGAATAGCTACAAAACACCATATCAAAAGTTTACCAAAATCTGGATAGTTGGAACGAATCGCCTAATTTGCATAAATTCAAAATGGCCGCATTTAAACCAATTTTGCTTATATCTTGGGATCTAAGATGGTAGAAACTTCAGGTTGGTACCTATACCTATGTTTTGGGGTCAAGGAATTCAAGGTAATAACCTTATTTATATCATTGGGTCATTTCTTCTTGCCTAATTTGCATCAATTCAAAATGGCCGGCCATTTTGAACCATTTGGTATATATCGCGGGATCCTGAAACTGACCAAGCTTCATTCCCCGGTTCTATACCCAATTATTGGAGTCAAATATTCAATTTTTAAACCGTATTTTAACTGTTGGGGTGCATTTTCCGCATGTCTAATTTGCATAAATTTCAAAATGCAGCCATGCCCTTTAACCTTTCAACTGTCAATCTCAGGATGTAGCATTGGATGGCTCATTTGCGATGTTTGTACCCAATTTGCAAGTTCAGGAGCAAAGTGGTCAATATTAATAACAATCAGGCATTTTGTCACATCATCCTCATTGCATCAATTAGAAATGGTTGCCAGTTTTCAACCACATGACCTATATCTCAACGTCTGAATTTTGCATCATGTGAAGTTCCCAAATTGGACCAAATGGGCCATCCGGGCCCTAAATCTCTTATCATATGAATTTTAATTTTAGATTATATGGCACTCCAGTCCGTCATCAATGTCTTCTCTTCAGTTTCTTCAAAGTCCATGGGCACCATTGGAAAGCATGTCTGAACACAGAATGATTTACCCAGGCTAAATCCGACAACAATAAAATAAAAATAAAAATAAGACCACGCTTGACAATTTGCATACACCTCTAAACATTTCTCATCCTTTGGTACACTGAAGACCCAGTTGCCTCTGCGGTACACTTGCTGCTGTTGCAAGTTACCTGTTTTGCATTTGCACCTTATTATCTTAAGAAGGCTTTTATGGGATGTCCTCTTTCTTTGTCATAAATAAAAAGGTGTGGATGTACTAAAACGATACCTACAGACGTAATCAGATTTCATCCTTGATACCTGAAAATATGTAATAGATTGCAAGTAGATGGCTTGAATTTAGTCATGAAGTTAAAGAGACCATTAAGTGGTACATAAATGCAATTTTGTTTATAAATCTAATGAACCACAGTGTGGTTAGTGGAATAATTCAACAGTGCCACCTTGGCACCTTAGGCAATTTCATCACAGGTCATAAAGTCGTGTACCTTATGATCCTGAACAAGGTATTGTCTATAGGTTCAAAGCGGTCAAGATAAACGCAATCTTTTTGTATATGGGTCATTTTTCAAAGTGCCTTATTGTAAATGAATACCTTTATTAATATCATCTTGCAAAAAGATTTGTTTAAAAAGTACAGTTGCTATAGACACAGAAGCACATGCTTCCGTTTTAATGTATGACATAAATAGGGTTTAGGCCACAATAAACATATTGTTGTTTAGTTTGCAGCCATTGTATTTCAAGGTGACTTCGTAGATATAGCAAACTATATACATTTTCATTCAAATCGTTGTGTCAAAAACAAATAAAATGCTACTACTGCATTGCGCAGGATATTTATGAAATTTTGAACCTACAACTCATTAATTAAGCATCATACAGGCACATCAATGATTGACGTTTACTTCTTGGGACCTAAAGGAAAAATTTTGTTGTGATATTTCATCATACTTATGGATGCATTTTGGAATTTAATCCTTTAATGTTACATGTGACCTCAATGGCCTCAAATTGTCAAAGGTCAACTAACCTGTACTAAATACGTTTCAAGTAATAAAATTGCATTATAGTAACGCACTTTACACCACCATACTTAGTTCCTCAATGAAGCCGCCTCTCGACTATGTAATACAATTTTTGAGAAAAATTTTTTAAAAAGTGAGGCTATAACATTCCAATTGTGCAAATAGGCCCGTCGAAAAGCACTCGAAAAAGATACAGAAAATAAGTCCGTTTAATAGGATTTTTGTTAGATTTTGTTGTCAAACAATCGCATAATTTGAGATGGTCGGAGAGATATAATTTTAAAACCGTGTTTAACACTAATAAATGTCCTCTAAAATAAATAGATAGTGAAACATGAAGGGTAGAATGTGAATTACTTGGCGGTTGGTGAATTCCTTTTCTACTAAGTATTCTAAAACTATACAAAGGCATTGAGATTCATTTGACGAGGAAAAGATAAAAGCCACAAAAAATGTAGGGTCAAGTTGATGCTCAAACACGGATAAAATAAATGTATATTTTAGCACAAGTTTTGAAAACGTTGAAACAATTCCAGCCTATTTTTCATATTATCAGGGAAATGTACATTACGTCTGTAGGCAATTATTGAAATACATAGACTAATGCACATAACTAAGTATTGAAGACAGGTAATCTCGCCTTGTGTCCCGAGATAGTCCAAATGAAAGTAAAGACTTGAATAGAATAACCCATTGGTATAAATTGCTCTTATGTTAAAATTTCTTGATCCCAGAATAAAATAAGGTTTCAAAGACACTCTCAGACACTAAGTTATAGTGGTCAAAGTGGTTCCAAAATGACCTCCATTTTTGAATTGCATACAATTTAAGCATCAGAATAAACCAATGATATTATTCTGTTAAAACAGAAATTCCTTGATCTGGGACCATGGGTATTCATTAAACAAAAAGAAAACCTTTACCATTCTCAGATACCAAGATAATAGTAAAACTGGGTTCCAAAAATGCAGTCCTGTTGAAATTTATGTAAATTAGGGAAAGATAAATTAACCCAATTGTATAAATAATTTTAATTATATTGAATTCCTTGACCTCTAAAACCATGGGTATAGAACGAACCATAATTAAAGTCTGTACAATCTCAATCCAGAGCCCCAGATATGTCAAAATAGGTTTGAATGGTGGCCATTTTGGAATTATGCAAATTAGACATTGTTCCAACTCCTCCGATTTTGGTAACTTTTTGCATATGTTGTTTTGTAGCCTATTCCAAGTTAAATACAAGTAAAGCGGTTTCTGTTGCAATTTGTTTTGGGTTGACCCCTTATTATTTCCATATTTGACTGGACTATATCTGGTAATGCATTTGTAAAAGCTTGGCATGCATTTCTTTTTATTCGTATTGGCGTCATTCACAAAAGAACTAGGCCTGGCTTAACTCTTAGTCCAGGCCTAATCCATCTGAAAGACCCTTTAATTTTTGAAAACAGAATATGAAAGAGAAGCAATTTCCAATAATTCTCAGGTTTGAGTGTCTACCTGTACTTTCCTCTTTGTATTTTCAGAAAAAGCTACTATAGGAAAGAAGAATGAATTTTTAGAGGTCTTCTAGTAGGAACTAGTCCTGGACGAAAAGTTCAGCCAGAACTAAATTCTTGTGAATACCGGCCAATGTATTTAATATTATTAGTAATTATTTTTTTTACTGTATGACGGGTACCCGTCCAGCCAGTGGACAGGTGGCTCGTGTCAGGTACATAGCCCGTAAATTTTATATAACAATAAATACATGCGGTTGTCGTGTCCCATTCACATTACTATTCATGATACAATTAGTTTTGAATTCGTTTGATATATTCTCCTTATCCTAGTCCATGGACGTTGCTCATTCACATTATATAACCCCGCTAGACCCTCGGTAAAACTCTGGAGTTTAAACCTCCGAATGCGTCCAACAACGGCAAAAATCCCGATCGACACTCCAGAGTTTTGAACTCTAGAGTTTCAGCCTCTGTGGGGACCCGACTATTGTTCTGGGCCGTTTTTTTTTCCTTTCTTTCGTATTCACCCGGGGCCAAGGATACCTCAGGGTCGATTGAGCAAGCTTCGCCTCCCTGACTTATGCTAGAGTGACGCATGAACTCTTTTTTTATTTTGCAAAAGAGATGTCCCTGGCAGTGTTATTAACAGGCTATTATTATTGACCATGCTTATCTGTTTGCTATAGTATACTGAGGGTCGACAAAAATCCTAAGAAAAACACCGAAAAAAAACAAAAACAGCATCAGCATATACGAACATCATTATAAATACAGTTTTTACCCACCCAACGTCTACATAACACTTTTATAAACTATACAACAGTTTTAATGACAACATGAACGAAACCTTTCGAAGATGTATTTCTAGGATTACCCTGGGGTGGGAATCGACCCTACGTAAGCACTAGACCGAAGATGTAAAAACAGTTAAAGTTACATTATAGTTAGAGTAGAATGTTATTTATTAACAGTGGCGTATATCTTGGGGTGCTTTTGGGGGCGCACCCCGGGGAAATCATGACAACCATGCAAAATCAGCCTATTTTCTTTTCTGCTATAGCGTCTTCTTCTGCTCCCGGGGTCACCTTCAAAAAGCAAGGACTCGATACGCAGAAGGTGACCTTCTTAAATAAAACTTTTACGCACCTTAAGTTTATTAATGAGATTTGAATTTAAATTTTTTCAAACTGTAACTTAGTTTTTGGTTGTGACTAAATAACATGCATTGTTTTAGTGTCTAGTGGGACAGGTGTATAGACCATGCGGCCGGTAGCATAGTGTCTTGAATTTTAGAGACAATACTGTGACACATCCCGTGCAGTCGTTTGAGACGCATCTAGTTCCATCTCTTTGCAAGACTCCCTCCCGCGAGACTGTAAGACATTGCAATTAAAGCCGGTGTGAAAGTAATCATAGTCCGGCGGTATCATAGTCCCGGGCTCCATAAAGACAACGGAATACAGCGTGGAAACTAATGTTGCGTGATGAGTCAACTGAATCGCTTGCCCTATTGTTCACCATTGTTCCGACTATGAGCCCGGTAGGACTATATCTCCTGCCACCAACCGATTTAAGACATGTTCTGATTCACGTTTTGTCCCATTATAGAAATAACTTTTTGGAAGCCTGTCTTAAGGATCCTGTGCCTTGGATCGTGTCGTCAGGCCGAGCACACGATTTCTTATTTTTTTTAAGTTTTCTATTTATAAGAGTCAGAAATGTCCTCCAAAGAATGTCATGCACTACAATAATTTTTTTAAAAGCAATTTATTGGAGATGGTTGGGTGGCACTCTTAATTATGGAGATGATGATATGAGTTGACTGTAATCCTTTTTTCACTCTGAAAAAAAAACAATACAGGGACATTTTTGATCAATTTTTCTTGTTTAATTGCCTTTGAAAATAATTTTTAGTGTATGCGCCGCGGTGGGGAAGGGATTGCAGCAGCGAGTCTGTTCAAGTTCCAAGAAAACTACAAGCCTTTTTTTGTACAAAAACGTTTTAAAATTTAAAAATCAAATTTTCCAGGTCTTTCACTTCAGTCGTCATGGCCAATTCCCGTCGCTTAAACCTTGCAGATTATAGTATTTTTTTTTCTCACATTACAAAAATTGCTAAACGTGCGAATCTCGTTTTTTGGCCTTGCCGCACAAAATCTGCTTATCGTATATGCGCGCGCAGCGCGAGGTGATATATTTTAACTGTGGGTGGAAACCCTGGATTTAGTTCAACTTCAAAGGACATTTTGGACTGTGAGTAAGTTTTAATAATACGATTTACCCACGCACACTTCACAAAATGAAACTAATTTTATATCATTCACCTTGTATTTTGCATTACCCTAACCTATAATAGTGTACGCCTCATTAGGAAGCGACTCAAGCGACCTGGTCGAAGCTCGGCGAGTACGACGCTTGGTTGCCGTATGCTGTGTGCGCTGATATTAGACACTGCAAAAACAGTGGTTATAAACGTGGGGCAAGGAGGTGGGTGGACAGGAGGGAACATGTTGAATTCCTAAACACTTGGCATAAATGTATAAACACCTAATGTCAATCCCTAAACATGTTTAGATGTGAACCATGTTTGAATATAAGTGTTTACTTATTAAACCGAACATTTCAAAGTGTTTAGAACGTGGTGCAAAATAGTGTTTAGAGAAAAGTGTTTAATTTTTCTAAGCCTGTTTTTGCATTGTACTTGTTCTTATGAGACCATTTAAAAATATAAGGCGGTTCAAGCTCCCACGTATTTTTAAGTACCAAACAACACTCGTATCTTGTTACATTGGCTTCCTTGTGTTACTTTTGTAAAACCACTAGAAAATTATACATAGATCAACAGGTGGATGATGTAACGATTAACTGGTAATGAATTCCGCGGGCCTAATGAAAAAAAAAAACAAAAAATTGACTGGTCCACGAAAGCGTGAAATTACTGTTTGTTATCAAATTTTAAAGTAGTTTTACATCCTCGGCCGGAATGTTATGTCTCCTCCCTTACATTAAGCGATTATTTAATACGCTTTTGGTTCAAGTGTTAAAATATGAAGTTTTAGGATGAGTCGAAATTGTGATACGGAGGGTGGCACTTGAATTGAGTGACTTGAATCTTCAAAAAAATTATACCTTCTGGAACTTAATGGTTAGATACGTCACTTGCCTTTCAAACCAGATTTTTATGTATGGAAGTATCGCAAAAAAACATTTTTGGTAATCAAAATGTTTTTAAAAAGGGCTATAGCTTACAATACCATGTGAAAAAATTAATGGGAAAGGGTTTAAAAAGTCGTGCAAAAAGAAATAACTACTTGCAGTTGTCTGTGTCACATCACACTATTGGCTATTGTGCAATTTGTATTTCCTTGTGATGTTGGTTTATATTTTTATATATTCTGCCTAGCTTTTAATTCCATAGTTTTTCATCCCATAAGTATGTTTTTTAACTATGTGTAATCTGTGTCTTTTCAAATTTTGTATTGTACTTTTACGTTTGACCCCTGGGCCAAACTGGAAAGCAGTGTTCACATTTTTGTTATATACCCAGGCAAAAGAAGTTTTAATAAATCAATATAAAATAAATAAATAAACAAGAAAAAAATTGAAGTTCATCATCACACAAACGCATCTTATTCGTAACAAAATATCGTACACATTTAACAAAATATACATGGTCGGTACCGTCTTTACATTTAAAGTAAGGCACATATAATCTGTTACATTATTAAATAATTAATCGCTTAGCCGGCTTCCTTTAAAACTGATACAAAATCCTATCGCATTTATCCAGTAACACACTCCTTAATTTGACCCTTAATTGGTTTAAGTGGGCGGTGAGAATTAAAAGTTAGTTGCAACTTACATATCAGCAGGTCGCGGCCAATCATTGTTAGCAGTTTCATCTTGATGTTGCGATAATTACACGTAATTCCCGATATTATTTTCCACTTTTTTTTTCTTTTCCGCTAGACATGATGAACATTTCTCTTGAATGAAACATAAATATTACTATAAACATTGGTATATTTCTACCCATAAGTAATTTTTTAAAAATATGTATAATAGTACTCTCTGAAGGAGTGAAATTTTACTTCCATTGAAAGTGATTGTAATTTTACTCTTCCAAGAGTGAAAATTGTTATTTTCAGTCTATTTCACTATTTCAAGAGTGGAAGTTAGCTATTTTCAGTGTGAATCGCAGTGTAAAGAGTGTAACATTCTTTCAAGAGTGAAAATAGAATAGACTAGATTCTAATTTTACTCCTTTAAGCGTGAACTTCACTTCTTTTCAAAGTGAATTTCACTCAATTTTCACTCTTTCAAGAGAGTCAGATTTCAAAGTAAGATTTCGCTCTTGATATTTAATGCGTTGTACCTGCTAATTTCAATAAGTGGCCTTGGTAACATGCCGAATTTTTAGCAAAATTTATTTTAAAAAAAATATGTGTTCTGCCGACTCTACTCGACCGAAGAAAAGGGTTAAAATAGGTATGGGTTTTACATTCTTCATGTCAACATATATAACTAGCTTATAGGGCATTTACACAATCATAAAGATGTACAACATTATTTACTGCTATATAGGGTCAAGGTTATAGTTAGGGTTCGGGGTTAGAGCTAGGGTTCGGGGGTTACAGTTGCATTTTAGGGTCAGAGCCTATATAGTGTGTAGTGGGTCTTTAGCAAAATTTATTTGTGGTGGAAACTTGATTTAAAAGTATATAAAACAAATAAATGTGTAAGAAAGGTAGTGAAAAGTGGGGGATGTTTGGGCGGGGACACCATAATGGGGTGTTGAAGGCTACGTTAAGTTTATTTTGGAGGGTCGGACCCCCACGTAAAGACTACACAGAATGTCATCAAGCAAATACCCCTTCGAAATGGACTTTTGGTTACGCAAAACACGTTAGATAAAACGCAGTTGTGTTTGAATTCCTTTAAACGAGAGATATGCATGTAGTGATATAAATACGGTTAATGGTTGATCGTGACAGGGTATATTGGAGAATAAATGTATTATGATGAATTGTTAGTTCATTCTTATAGATACACGTCTAGACTACAGACGAGGTTTCTGAAAAGGGGTGAAATATGAACATTCGACATTCTGCACTATGTAATTTCGCGCCGTTGCGTTGCAATTGACAATATCATTATTTACATTGCCAATGTTCATATTTGCTATCATGCACCTATTAATTCGATTATTATTAAGGTGGTAGAGTTTGTAGCACACCCAAAAAACCAAAAATGTTATACAACATATGTTTAATGTAATACATACAGCATAATTAGATAGAATTCGTAAGACGTAGACGGCATTCCTGAAATGACGTATGTACATAAAATTTACAGTGACTTGCTAAATGTTTAATAGAATGAAAACATGTCTTTAACATGCATGTGGTCATTTTTCATTTTGTTCAAATTCATTTGTTTTTGCCCGTGTAGTCGCATTTTAAAAGCCGGGACAATGCAATATGGATCTTTTGAACTGTTAAAATGGCAATTAAAATGAAAGAGCCACCTTTCGAAATGCATTCATGTTTTTTTTCTTCACCAGTGCCATAGCTTGCACAGAAGTCAAGGAGCCGGGGCGATACGCATATGAATGATAATCGGATGATCATATATCATCAATTTTATTAGTTAAGTGCACGCTGAGTGAGTGAGTGAGTGAGTGAGTGAGTGAGTGAGCATGAGTGAGTGAGTGATTTGTGAGAGTGAGCGTGGCTGTTATGAGAGTGAAAGCGCTTAGATGTAGAGCTGATGTGCAATGATCTTTGCAAACAGGTGGTGCACATAGTTTAAAGAGAATTAATTGTTATTATGTTAAAATTTATATTTTATACATTGTAAATTTATTTATATATTTTATGTCTTCTAACTGCATAAGGACCCCAATGGAATTAAGCTTTTTGTTTATACAAAGGCTTTTTGGGTTATCCTTAGTAGGCCTACTCAATTTCTGGTTGTAGACCTATATCAATCCTCAGTCAATTCTTGCCGATTTAATTCTGATCTGATGTTTTTACAATGATTTATATGTATATATTTTGCTTCTAATGTCATATATGTGCAATATACACTGTAATATCATTGATGAGTACTGAATAAAATGAAATGAAATGTTGTTGCTTCTTCGTGTCCGGCATTTGTTTTATCTATAAAAGCCAAAGCTTTATCTATATTATAATAGGCCACGTGTATCTGACGGTCTGTCTGTCTGTGTGTCTGTCTGTCTGTCTGTCCGCCCGCCCGCCCTTTTTCTCGGAGGCCGGAGGTCGTACGGTCACGAAACTTGGTGGACGGTGGGATGTAGCTTGGACGGGCCAGATCAAGTTCGGTATAGGTCTAGCTGATATGCGCCCCACAAGCCGGTTAATCGCGAAAAACGGGTTTCAAACAAGTAGTGCTTTAAAAAAAAGCCAGGTGACCGTGAAACCCGGGGACCGCTGCGCGCTGACGCACTGTTAAAAATGGTCTTAAAACGTCGTTTTAACCATCAGCCGGGACTCAAAACGTGCAAATCATTGTAAAAAAGGACTCAAAACGTGCAAATCACTGTAAAAAAACGTCGTTTTAACTGTTGTGAGTCCCAGCTGCCAGTTAAAACACCGTTATTTTAAGGAACATTTACATTGCGGGTGTGAAGATAAGACAATCACCAACACTTTCAAGTGCCAGTGATTTCTTGTGATCTTGCATATGAAGATAAATAGACGCGTGCACTCTCGCCTTTCCTTGATAAACTAACCATTGTTTTATTGATGAGTGCACAATTAAAAGTAGACAGCATGGGAGGGACACCATGCAGAAGAAGGCACAAGTCGTCTATTCACACGACAGATGGGCGGGGTGGGGGTGGACGCGGCCACCATGGCGAAGGTAGGACAGAAGGGGAAAATATGCCACACAATTCTTGAAATTGTCCTTCATCTTTTTGCTCTTTACTTTTTTCAATATACAAGATTCTTTTTAAGAAAATTAAAGTGGTTTTCTATGTGTTCCATTATCATTTTACACGGTGCTCTTCTGAGAGTTAAGGCTTACATTAAATTTACTTTTAAGAGTTATACATTCTGTTTAGCAGATAAAGATGAACGAAACCATGCAGGGAGGGAGAGAAAAGCCTGTAGGTAGGGAAACTCGGGACATTGAAAAACACTTTTATTCAGGGTTGCATGCCAGGCGAACTATATGCAAATGGTATGTGTATATAAGACCATGATAAGACCGATTTAATCAAACTTTTAAACATGCACGTTGACCTATATACAACATTTTGTGTGGTTCACTTGACGGCAATCCTTGTTGTTTATTGTTTTATAGTAGAGAGTAGAGGAAAGTGTTAATTAAAGAGAAATAGTGCATGCATTTCTTGCAAGGAAATAGGCCTATAGCTACAGAAACCCAACCTGCAGCTTTAATATGCATCAGTCCAGTCAATATGTCTATTTAACTATAGTTCACATGCAGGCAAGGGTTTGGGTTAGGTCATGTTTTGGGTTATGATGGCCTATATATGGGTTTGAGTTAGGTCTCATAGGGATGCTATGGAGAAATGGTTATTCCTGACTGTCGGGTGAATATTCACGTCCTTGTAATTGCAAGTTTTTTGTAGTAGCAAACATTTTAATTTGCCTTATAGCCTATAGTTTAGAGAGATCTTATGCATTGTCAATTAGTTTGTTTGTTGTTTTGGTTGTTTGTTTCATCCAACAGCTGAGCGTGATAAGTTTGTTGAAGACCGAAATGTATGCATGCGACACAGTCTGAGTTTAAAATAAGGGTTAATTGGGTAATTTTGCACCCATATTTTCATAAAACTTGGAATTGTGAATTAAGCTTTTATGTATTGTATATGCATCACACAAATTGCGCTGACCCGGCCAAAGTTTTTTTTTTTTTTTTTTTTTACAGCAAAATACAATTTTAAATAATTATAAAAAATGTATTACAATGAGAAGATAAATGTGATATTTAGATAAATGTTTATAACATGATGATAATTCAATATGAATGGAATTCAAATAATTAAGACAGTGATACTGCATAGGAAATATATAATGTCATATTATATATATAATGTCGAACTATATGCAAATGGTATGTGTATATAAGACCATGATAAGACCGATTTAATCAAACTTTTAAACATGCACGTTGACCTATATACAACATTTTGTGTGGTTCACTTGACGGCAATCCTTGTTGTTTATTGTTTTATAGTAGAGAGTAGATGAAAGTGTTAAAGACACTATCAGTGATTTATTTGAATGAGTCAAAATACCTTAAATTTGCAGGAATAGCTTAAAAGTGAAGGGTAAGTATGTAGAAATCTTGTAAGTTACTTCTTTCAACCGAAAAATTGACAAAAAAGAAAGAAAACGGCAGTGTTCAAAGATACGAATCTCCATTCAGTTACGTGTTGTAGTAAGTGTCCGAACGGACACTAATGACTAAAATGTCCGATTTTGTCCTTATTAGGTTGCTTCTGGTCTTATCATTTGCAGGGTATGTTAGGACACCTATACTTGTTACATACAAGCAAAAATCTGATTTTTTATGAATTTTTCGATTTTCTGATTTAGCAAATCACTGATAGTGTCTTTAATTAAAGAGAAATAGTGCATGCATTTCTTGCAAGGAAATAGGCCTACAGAAACCCAACCTGCAGCTTTAATGTTCATCAGTCCAGTCAATATGTCTATTTAACTATAGTTCACATGCAGGCAAGGGTTTGGGTTAGGTCATGTTTTGGGTTATGATGGCCTATATATGGGTTTGAGTTAGGTCTCATAGGGATGCTATGGAGAAATGGTTATTCGCCTGACTGTCGGGTGAATATTCACGTCCTTGTAATTGCAAGTTTTTTGTAGTAGCAAACATTTTAATTTGCCTTATAGCCTATAGTTTAGAGAGATCTTATGCATTGTCAATTAGTTTGTTTGTTGTTTTGGTTGTTTGTTTCATCCAACAGCTGAGCGTGATAAGTTTGTTGAAGACCGAAATGTATGCATGCGACACAGTCTGAGTTTAAAATAAGGGTTAATTGGGTAATTTTGCACCCATATTTTCATAAAACTTGGAATTGTGAATTAAGCTTTTATGTATTGTATATGCATCACACAAATTGCGCTGACCCGGCCAAAGTTGTTCTATAGTGCTTCTGGGCAACTCTATACCTGTAACAGGCCTACACAAGGCCTGTCTGTGGTCAGCTGATTAGAGAGCTCCTGTCCAAAAGCAGCTGTCACTCATGGTTATGGCGACCAATATAGACCCCCTCCTAGGCAGAGTGCATCATTAAGATAAGTAAAAGATAATGCAAAGATAATGGCACGCGACTAGCGAGATCATATGTCAATATAAACAAAAGAAGATTTTTACAGTGTTGTCTAGGATCGAAAATAGCTGAAAATGCATTGGTTAAAATTCCGTTTTGCTGGACATTTTTTTTTTAGTTTGACCAAATGGTAACATTTATTGATAAACACCCAACATACAGGTATAATCACAATACAACAGAGCACACGTTTTAAAATAAGATAAATATATGAAATATGTGTATATATGTGACATTGATTTGACAAAGACCTACAAATTATTGATGGTTTTGATGTAATTACCTGCCATCAATTGTCTACAATGTAAAACTTGATATCAACCTTTATTCCCTTTTTTATTCAGGCTACAATCCAAATTCATTGTGTTCTGTATTTTCCCTCAATAGAATGTATGAAAGAGAACGATTTTTTGTTTTGAACTCTCTGCTGTCCAGGTCAGTACATTGAACAAAAGAAAAAAGGAAGAGTTTGGACTTTGGTATATGGACCTGCATAGAGAAAGGAATTCTATTCAAAGTAGTGTTTTTTTCTCCCTCAGGGAAACCTGCCACGCGACCACCGATCCAAAGGTGAAAAGGTCTTTGTTCCCCTGCACATAGAATGCGGTAAAATTGATGATAAGCAATGATTGTACACGCGTGGTACCGAATGCACGTGACTGACAACTCTCTCATCGCTGAACACTCATAACAACCCGTCTGTAATTGGCCAACTCCCACGCACCGTGCAACGCTTACGTTGATTGGATATTATGCCTGTCAATCAGCCGCCCACTCGCGTGCGCCAGTATGGTAATTCCCTCATGACAACAGGTTCCCCGTATTCTGTGTACACACTAAAAATACACACACTTGTAGTAGTCGTAGGAGAGAAGTATAACACTGGATGTTTAATATCAATCTGACACATTTATCATCAGTACACGATCGGAATAACTACAGCTACATTTATCCTAAGGAATATTATTATCTACCCTTGTTGGCTTGGATTACCAGTGTCCATGATTTATTCTTCGTCAAAATCGGGTTGCACGGATGCTGGCATCAACATGCAACCTGGAGAACTAGCATGCATTATGGATTTCCTAGCCAAGAATATTCTTCTAAGAGCTAAGCATTGGTATGTTTGAGTTTTCTTAAAGTGTCTTTTTGAACTTCGAGGAGATCTATTTGCTTGGTTGAAGGGAAGAGGTTCTAAGAAATGTCTGCTAACTTCTTGGATTAGTTTATATACCAAATGTGGAAAGTGATGGACTGAGGTTGCGAATCCAGATTCTCAGGTCAAGATTCTCAGATGATCTTAAACATCGACCACTTTAAAGTGTCACTCTGGATTTATACTTAATGTATGCTATTTTGTGTTTATTTTATGCAGTTATTCGAGAAAGATCCTAACAACTAATCGGTGTGACTACTGCAAGAAGACGATGTTCCTGGTCGCTTTGAGATGCAAGGATTGTCGGTAAGATATTTCTTCCCTTTCTTTTCTTCTCCTTATCATCCTTCTCATCCCTTTTCCCTTTCTATGATCCCTTTCCCTTCTCATGCACCCCTTCTCCCCGAGTCTCCTTTTTATGCTCCTTTTCTTCGTCGTCTATCATAAATCTTGATTACGAACCATTGCGTCTCATCATAAAACTACGTAACTATTTCTTGTGAAGTGTCGTCTTTCGAAAAGTTTGTCAAAAGTTTTTACAAAGAGGCCCAATGGACGAGGATTGCGTCTCAGTGCTTAGTAGCAAATCTTAATAGGCTAATG
This sequence comes from Ophioderma brevispina, assembly GCA_023653785.1. Lineage (NCBI taxonomy): Eukaryota > Metazoa > Echinodermata > Ophiuroidea > Amphilepidida > Ophiodermatidae > Ophioderma > Ophioderma brevispina. The sequence goes on along the minus strand of JAMKCH010035169.1, from coordinate 73,384 downwards.
TGTAGAATATCTATATATCACGGTTCGGAGACTATACGTTTAAATAGAACAATCCATTTCATTTTCTGTAATATAGATTTTGTTTTGACCTCGACCCATCTCTTCATAGGCATATATTTGCGGCTATTCCATTTCATCTTGAACTTTTGTAACTTCTTGCAAGTTGGGCTAACATATCATATGTTATTGGTATTCTACTGCGATTTTAACATTTTCTAATTTCTTACAGCTTTATGAAGAGTACCTGTCCACCATGTATGTGCACCTTTTATTTGTACATCTGCATGGTTTATTTACGTTTTGTCTTTAATTTCTTTCAGGTTCAAGTGTCACAGAAAATGCGCCCGAAATGCACCTGCCCTGTGCATTCTGAAGGCCCACGAGCATAACTTCCAAGGTCAGTCATTTCATACTTTTTGACGTTATTGCGGTATAGCACAAAAAGTGTACTTAAAAATAAGTCAAAATTAAGGTGTTTTGATTTTTTTAGGAACACTTTATATGTGAAATCTCTCGTTGCACCTTTAAATTCACAAGATTCACAATCAATGAGGTTTTGTTCGATGGTCCCATGTTTTAGTGGAGTTTTTTTTTTTTTTTTTTTTATGTCTGCTAACTTCTTGGATTAGTTTATATACCAAATGTGGAAAGTGATGGACTGAGGTTGCGAATCCAGATTCTCAGGTCAAGATTCTCAGATGATCTTAAACATCGACCACTTTAAAGTGTCACTCTGGATTTATACTTAATGTATGCTATTTTGTGTTTATTTTATGCAGTTATTCGAGAAAGATCCTAACAACTAATCGGTGTGACTACTGCAAGAAGACGATGTTCCTGGTCGCTTTGAGATGCAAGGATTGTCGGTAAGATATTTCTTCCCTTTCTTTTTCTTCTCCTTATCATCCTTCTCATCCCTTTTCCCTTTCTATGATCCCTTTCCCTTCTCATGCACCCCTTCTCCCCGAGTCTCCTTTTTATGCTCCTTTTCTTCGTCGTCTATCATAAATCTTGATTACGAACCATTGCGTCTCATCATAAAACTACGTAACTATTTCTTGTGAAGTGTCGTCTTTCGAAAAGTTTGTCAAAAGTTTTTACAAAGAGGCCCAATGGACGAGGATTGCGTCTCAGTGCTTAGTAGCAAATCTTAATAGGCTAATGTGTAGAATATCTATATATCACGGTTCGGAGACTATACGTTTAAATAGAACAATCCATTTCATTTTCTGTAATATAGATTTTGTTTTGACCTCGACCCATCTCTTCATAGGCATATATTTGCGGCTATTCCATTTCATCTTGAACTTTTGTAACTTCTTGCAAGTTGGGCTAACATATCATATGTTATTGGTATTCTACTGCGATTTTAACATTTTCTAATTTCTTACAGCTTTATGAAGAGTACCTGTCCACCATGTATGTGCACCTTTTATTTGTACATCTGCATGGTTTATTTACGTTTTGTCTTTAATTTCTTTCAGGTTCAAGTGTCACAGAAAATGCGCCCGAAATGCACCTGCCCTGTGCATTCTGAAGGCCCACGAGCATAACTTCCAAGGTCAGTCATTTCATACTTTTTGACGTTATTGCGGTATAGCACAAAAAGTGTACTTAAAAATAAGTCAAAATTAAGGTGTTTTGATTTTTTTAGGAACACTTTATATGTGAAATCTCTCGTTGCACCTTTAAATTCACAAGATTCACAATCAATGAGGTTTTGTTCGATGGTCCCATGTTTTAGTGGAGTTTTTTTTTTTTTTTTTTTTATGTCTGCTAACTTCTTGGATTAGTTTATATACCAAATGTGGAAAGTGATGGACTGAGGTTGCGAATCCAGATTCTCAGGTCAAGATTCTCAGATGATCTTAAACATCGACCACTTTAAAGTGTCACTCTGGATTTATACTTAATGTATGCTATTTTGTGTTTATTTTATGCAGTTATTCGAGAAAGATCCTAACAACTAATCGGTGTGACTACTGCAAGAAGACGATGTTCCTGGTCGCTTTGAGATGCAAGGATTGTCGGTAAGATATTTCTTCCCTTTCTTTTTCTTCTTGTTCTTATCATCCTTCTCATCCCTTTTCCCTTTCTATGATCCCTTTCCTTTCTCATGCACCCCTTCTCCCCGAGTCGCCCTTTTAATGCTCCTTTTCTTCGTCGTCTATCACTGTAAATCTTGATTACGAACCCGATTGCGTCTCATCATAAAACTACGTAACTATTTCTTGTGAAGTGTCGTCTTTCGAAAAGTTTGTCAAAAGTTTTTACAAAGAGGCCCAATGGACGAGGATTGCGTCTCAGTGCTTAGTAGCAAATCTTAATAGGCTAATGTGTAGAATATCTATATATCACGGTTCGGAGACTATACGTTTAAATAGAACAATCCATTTCATTTTCTGTAATATAGATTTTGTTTTGACCTCGACCCATCTCTTCATAGGCATATATTTGCGGCTATTATCCATTCACATCTGGACTTTTGATAACTTTTGCAATTGGGCTACTTGGACTAACGTGTTTTCCCTGCGATTTTTAACATTTTTAATTTTCTTACAGCTTTATGAAAGAGTTCCCTGTCCACCATTCTGCGCACCTTTTATTTGTACATCTGCATGCATGGTTTATTTATGTTTTGTCTTTACTATAATACTTTTTTCACTTTTTTCAAGGTTCAAGTGTCACAGAAAATGCGCCCGAAATGCACCTGCCCTGTGCATTCTGAAGGCCCACGAGCATACTTCCAAGGTCAGTCATTTCATACTTTTGACGTATTGCGGTATAAGCAAAAAAGTGTTCCTTACAAATTAAGGTGTTTTTTTTTTTTGGGGGGGGGTTTGTCACAAATCTTGTCTTTTTTCTCCTCCTCATTTCCGTCTCCCAGGTGTAACGAGATATTTGAGTCCCAAAAATATTGGTCTAGTTTTCATATAGATTACACATCACTTTCTTACCTTGTATTAGGCCCTCCAGAAATGTCTTAAAGGAGAGAAGAAAGGTGATTTCCCTGATTTGCTTTTTCAATTATAAACATAGGCTGAATTTCGTATTTGCCTCCTTGTAACGAATTAGAAATTTTACAATTTTTTGTACCAAAGAAACATTTCTCACTTAATCCTTTCAGATGGGGATATTTCATTGAAAGCTTACCGCAGGGCAAAAATCAGAAACTTTGATTTTTTGGAAACCTTATATGTGAAGCTCTCGTTGCAAAGCCTTTAAATGTCACACGATCTTCTCGACCAATAAGGTTTTGGTTCACTGGGTCCCATGTTTTAGTGGAGGATTAATTTTTGTAAACTTGCTCTATAACATATATAGCAACAATTAATTTTTTTTTTGTGTATTGATATAATTTGGGTCAATTTTCAGACTTCTGAGGGACAGTCTCGAATGAAATAATTCGGCCTTGTAACCCATTTACCTTAGCCGCCGTTTTAGTGTTATGTAATCTGTTTTTGAGTTGGGCTCAAATATGCTCATGCTTTCTCCCGAAGACAGCATTATTCGCCAAAACCTAATCTTAGAAATCGCATATCGTTACCCTTTCCCAATAGCTCCATAGCTGTATAGCGTTGCAGCATCATCATTGACATTTTGTTGGGTATATCTGGAAGGTTAAAAAAAGAAAGTGATGTGTGAGTTGTCGCGTGCCTTAAGCGTTGTCTTCTGGGGGAATGCATGACAGTAATATTAGCCCCAAGATTTCGTGGGCGGGTCGATGTTCTTCCGAGAAATGCCGGCGCGCCGATGGTGTATATATAGTAGCATTATATAGTGGAAAACATTCAGCGAGGCCTGTCATTGAAGATCAAAATATGTGCACTGAGAGTGACGTAATAAAACAGAATTGATGAGGCAATATTTTGAACCATGTGATTTTGTATGTCTTATGGTACGCATGCAGTGCTATCACATGAGTATATTCTTGTGATGGTGATATTTAGTCATTATTATGATATTATTTCACGTGATCGTGTAGTTAGACATGTGATAAGGTTGAGACTTAAAATGTACGTTATCACGGCATTGTCTGACCTTTAGAATTGCACTAGGCTTATTATCTAACGTATTTTGTGAATCCACAATGCAAATGTTAACTTCTTGGCGGCAATCCAAAATAAGCAATTTTTGGGATAAACGTTAAGTATCACCTTCATGTATTGTCTTGAATGTATACGAACACATTATGATACTGTACATGTCGACTGTTTTAATAGCTGAGTCACTAAGATATATGTTTCGCAAAAAGTAAATACATTGAACTTTACCCGCCCTTTGATATTCAGCTTGACCTGTCTTGTGACATTTTGTCCTATATGATGATGATGATGATGATGAACTGATGAACTAGATTTCCGCGTAATTACAGACCGTTAATTCATAAGTTCAACACCAGGTTCAACAAGTGTTTTTCAACTTTGCGCCCTCAAATTATATCGTATTGATTTGCCAAAAACGTTACTGAGAAATAAAGGTCCATGACCGGTCATCATATAATTATGGGGTTTATACGATTCCTTTGCATTTGGAATTGGAGTTGAAACTATTAAAGTTGTATTGAAATGATTTGTAGTGGCCTCCAGCTAGCTTGGCACTGTAGAACACCCGACAACACTGTAGAGAATGGTTTTGAGTTTGTCTTTCAAATCGTTTATTTTAATCTCATGCTTTTTTTATTTAGACATCTAGAGAAAACACTTTTATTATTTTTTAAATGTTTAGAAATTAATATTGAAAATGAGAAGTTCCACTGGCATTTTTCACATGAGGTATAGAAGCAATGACGGTAGGCTTTCTTGGTGAAAAAAAACAGAAAGAAATGTTTTTGCCTATTCATTTTCAAAATAGCTTTAAAAAAACACTAAAAATTGTGAAAAGTAGGAATGTGGAATTTTTTCAGGTGTTTTTATTACGGTATATAGTTTTCTTAGAATTGCGAGTAATCAAGATTAATACACCACCTACCCCCGTATAATAATTCGTTAAAGCATTGCTCCTTGAGGCTTGGACTTTCTTGGCATAGTATTTGATTATTTATTGCCTTCTTCCATTCCAATATTCACAGAGTCTGCAGGTAACACACCGCAAAGAAGGTCGCCAACCCAAAGATCTCAGGTGGAGTTCTTGACCCCACAACACCATCGTCACCAACATCATCACCAAAGAAGTGGTCCTTCGTCGCTGAGACTACCACGCACACCAGAGTCGCAGTTTAGGCAGGATAAGAATGGTTCAAGTACACCGGGAAGCGAGGACTTTGATTTACCCCCGAGACCCCAATCAGCCCCTGCCCATCAGACCACGAGTCCAAGGAGAATACCTTCGGTGTCCAGCAGCGGTCGTCAGAGCCCAGTGGAGGTACATCAGCAAGCTACGACAAGATATCACCTTAATCCTGAACAGGAAAGCAGATTGAATGGACGATTTGGAGATTATTCTGTATCCTCTACCACATCAATGTCATCTCCATCTCAGCGCAGGCTAAGACTTTCCCCAGATCATCACAGAAGGCCTTCGCAATGTGAGGACAGGGACTTTTCGTGCCTTGCCCCCGAGGACCATCCCGCCAATATTTCCTATGGAGAACAATCTTATCTGTCAGACTGTTCCGACGTTTTTACGGACCATTTCGGCGAAGAGCCAAGAAGCCCCAGTGAACTGAGTAGAGTTGAACGACACAGAAAGTGGAGCCGCGGCGAAAGGTCGAAGACCGTGGATGCAACCTCAACAAGACAGAAATCCGTTACGGCTGGATCTGACTCTAAGGATGTCGACCCGGGGAAGTCTCTTATTGCAACGTGGCCCAAAGATGAACATTGTCATGTATTCAAGGAAGATGGTAAGAGAAAGATCAAATTATGTTCTTCTTTTTTTTTTTACTCTTTTATTTGTGGCACATTAGTAACTTGTAGAATCCCGATCGTTTGTTTCTCCCATACAGGGTATCATTTATTTTTATATAATTTGCGTTTTATTATCAGGCTCTGGTTAAATTATTTTCCTCCCAGATTTTGGTTTTTCTTGAGATCCTTCTTGCAAATAGTGGAAGAGAAATAAATAAGCAGAGGCTATTGTATAAGTTTCTACGAGATAACCAATTGATAAACAATTTCTATTGTTTAAAGTTGTGCATCGAGTTGTTCTGTCTGGGCTGGGGTCTGGGTGTTAAAACTTCAGCTTTATACTAATAGCTTAACTTTGTGGACTGTAATGTTATAATCAAAGAGATGTCACTAATCGGAGTAATATCGGTTCCCTTTGCAACTTGCTTATCTAACAGTTAAGATCACCAAGAAACGGGACAATACGGGTGACCCTCTTTACTTCACTTTAATGGTCCTTTGTTCTGCAATTATGGTCTCTTTACGGTTCAGAATTCACAAGGTGCCGGCTTTGTATTCGATTAATAGTGTTGGTGCCTGCTTGCTTATGTGGGCATTTGACTGTTGTGTCCAGATTTATTTACCTGTTTTTGATTATGAAATGACAGCTATTTATTTACAGATATAACTAACGGCGTTATTTATTTATTGAATGACGGTTTTTGACTTTCTTAAAAAGTCCACTTGAAACATTTTCAGCCTTACTGAATGCTCTTGGGCAAACATGAGCTCCCACTGTCCCAAAATAAACCAAGTAGTTTCTATTTTTAGCACCCAAACAAGAAGGAAGATAAATCGAGGCTAATTTTACCGCATCTTAAACGTCTCATAGCGCCCGATCCGTGCGCTGATGAGGGTTTGTGTGTCTTTCCGATTATTTCGAGCTGAAATTTTTAAGCGCGCCGATGACGTCAAATTATACTCTATCTGTAGAATCGATAACTTGAAATGGGAACATCGCGTTGGTTTCACACGCTTTCTAAGGACTGTTTCAAGGTTAGTTTAGTGATAATGATAGGAAAATCTTATTAAAACATATAGAAGGGCCATGTAAACATTAGCGCAAAAGAAAAAGGGGGGAATTCAGGTGAAAATTTATTTACAAGTAAAGAGAAAGAAACTTGGGGAGCGCGGTGGGTGTGCTTTTAAGTGCGTCACGCGTTACTACTCAATATAAAGAAAAGTGGAATGGAGAAAGAGAAAAGTCCCGAGGCAATTTTGCAGGAATCTCTTTCCCCTCTTTTTCTTGTTTTAAATTTATGTAAATATGGTCTACGTGTTCTGTCTGCGTAACTATCGGACATGTAAATCAGAATGTCGTAAATGAAACCTATTTCGGACATACTTCTCTGTACAGTGGCGCGGACTGCTCGGCTCAGCTTCTTTCGCGTCATTACATTTTGACTCTAACCTGCAATCGGGCCGGCGCATGAATATTGCATGGACAATAATGACATCACTAGAAGTGAACAAGTGTGGGAGGGAGGGAGAGAGAGAGTGTGTACCAAAATAACAAGGGCTCGTGCCAAAAATAGACTCTACAAAATGTCACAAATCCTTAGAAATATTGTTAATATTGTGGTATTTGACGGCGATGTACGTTGATTTACACAAGTTCTAAATACATCATGTTTCAAAGAAATAGCTGTTTTTTCTGGACGTAATGCACACAAAACAAAGGATAGGCAAATAGGTAGTTCAAGGGATCTGGTAGTTTTCAAGGATTTCTGCATGATGAAAAGATGATCACACTAGCAGATATTTAACGGAGCATTATTTTTTTCTAATTCAGTTAAAGTAAAAAAAAAAACCAATTTATGAGTATTAGTTCCTATATTTTCCACAGCACAGACACAGTACCGTCATCGTTAGAAGATGCACACAGGCTATGCGATGGGGGTGAAAACATCGTACCTATAAAAGGTTAGGTTAAAGCGGCACTGACAGTTATTTTTAGCATCACTAACGAAAAGTACAGCGAAGTTGACAATAACAAGTGGTTTGTCAGTTGTAAATTCTGATGTCTAAAATAAGGTTCATGTAATTATAAAGATCCAGTAGACACTTTTACTGCACACATGTGGTACACCATATGGCGCATATAGAGATAATATTTCGATTCCATGAAGCGATTGTTTGTTTTGTGAAAAATCAGTGGAAAATCAACTTGATTTTTAAAGTGATAGTTATATTCATCCATCAGTACCTAGTTAATATCCAAGTAAAATGACTTGAAAACATGCACTTATTGTTTACATCAATGCTATGTTCAAAGACAAAGAAAAAACTGCTTTTTTAATGGCTATGTTTTAAGTACATCTTATTGAGGAATGTCTTTGGTTAAATTAATGAAAAATATGTTTTATGGTTTAAAATGACTTGAAGTTGAACACACAGCCTTAATACAATAGGCAAAATTGTGAGGCAAGGCTCCTCCATGAGGAACTATTTATTCATATTAGCACGGCAAAAACATGCTTAGAAATGAACACTTTTATACACACGATTTGCACCACATTTTTAACATTTGAAAATATCTGTTTAATATCTAAAGACCTTTTATCTAAACATGTTTAAAATCTAAACATGTTAGGGATTTACATTAAGTGTTTATACATTGATGCCCAAGTGTTTAGGAATTAAAAATGTCAAATCTCTAAAACATTCATTTGCACCACGTTTTTTAAACAAGGTTTTGCAGTGAGGGGTGTGGTGTACAAGTGACCCCAACCTAATCCATAAACCATAATCCTTATAATTCAGTATCATAATAAGTTTGTGATGCCTGATATAAATGTTATAGGGCTACAACCTTTCTAAACACTATTTGCACCTATTTTTAAACATTTTCCAAATTAAACATCGTATAAAATCATGTATAATAATAATATATTAAAATATTTTTTAGTATTTAAAAAATCTAAACACATTTATAGGCATTTGAACCAAGGTGTTTAGACATTGATGTAAGTGTTTAGCCCTTATTTGGACAGAATGTGTAATACCTAAACACTATTTGCACCACATTCTAAACACTCTACTTTACGAAGTATGATATTGCCTGTCCCATTTTGCCCCATGTCTTCTAGTTTCTTACCTACCTCACACATTGAAAAAGAATGTGAAAAAAATATATAAAGAAAAACTATCTACTACATTTTTTTTAAATAGTGAAGTCCAAACTGCAAAAGAAGCTGTCAAGGAGTGGGCCATCCCTCACACCGACCTGAAATACGGAAAGTGTCTACGGGCCGGACGGAACAGCGCCACCTACCGCGGCAACTGGCATGGGGAGGTTCTGATCCACACCAGGAACGACGTAGAAGACTTGGAGGAGTTCCTGGAGGAGGTCTCGTTGCTGAGTATGATTAGACACGAGAACATCGCCCTCTTCATGGGTGCTTGCATAGACCGTCCAAATCTTGCTGTAGTTACGTGGTGAGTGATCTTAAGATATATAGGCCAAACCTTTATGGCTATAAAATAACAAGAACGTTTGGTATTTGTTTTTGAAGGGAGAGAGGTGATCTCTTTTGATGAGTCTAAGATGGCCTGGGTTCAAATCCTCTATCAGCAGAGTAGGAGTTTTGGTGCAACCAACAAAATCAATAAACAAAAGTAAAATTAATTGAAACAAGTCATAACTAGTAACCAGAATACCAAGTCTAAAGGTTAAGCTTCAGGTTCAAATCTTGCATCAGGCTTCACAGCTATGATTCATTTATAGTCGGTCTCTCTTCATTTACTATAAAAATACATCTTCTCTTCCAGTTTCCATCAATATCTTTATCATAAGTACATCTAGATGAGGGAAGGGGATTTGTGTGCTTGAACTGCCCATTTTTTGCCAAAAAGTTGAAAAATCAGGCTATTTTAAGTAGCACTCATCACTTGGATTTTGAATTTTCTGACCACACCCACGTTTGTCATAATTTTGATTGAAACTACCATTTGAGAGTTTAACAAAATGAGCGAGTCACCATCATATAAAAATACTTTTAAAAAATGGTTATATTGAACAACAATTGTGTAACGTGATAAATGTCGTCAAATATTTTCTATTTCTATACGCATGCTTGGCCATGACATTTTGACTGCTATTGAGCAATGTACATATTTCCTGTGTAATCAAATTCATTCTACTGAGCATTTTTAGAATTCTTGTGCTTCTGTTATACAACTAATTTTAGTCAGCAATAACTTATATATACTAGTACCAGTCTCCGCTGCTAATAATTAACTAAAATAATCTTTTCTTTTCCCCCTCTTTGTGTTATTTTCTACAGTGTACAGAAGGGTCCTTCTCTATTTCATCAAGTACATATGAAGCAGAGTAGGTTGCCTATAAACAGCAAGGTACACATAGCACGACAGATCGCTCAGGTAAAAACATTTTGTTTGTTTGTTTGTTATTTTCTTACTTTTTGAATAAAGTTTGTCTCAGAAAAAAACACTTCAGTTGATTAGTAATGCTGCTGTAAAAATAGTTTGGGAAGTCATCTCAAAAGCCACTGACTTTGTGCTTTAACCTATAGAGAACCGACCAGGGTGTAAAGTATGGTTTGCTTGTGCTTTGTTTTGTCGTCTGCTGCTGTGGTGGTGGGGGTAAAATTTGGATCTTGTAAATGTAATTTGTTTGTAATTATGTAATCCATATAACATCAAGCTCATATTTGTCATGGCTAAAATGGCAAAAGACTGGAAATATGCGATAGCTGATTTGTGAGATTAACATACCTGAAATTGCACATAAAAATATTCACTATGAGCAGTAATAGCCTCATCCACCAAGGGCTCAGTTCAGTGACTTATCATATATCATACTAAAAAAACAGAGTGCGTATTTTCTCCAAATGCTGGTGAATGGAAGCTAATGAACTGTGACATGGGAGATTAGACTATTGGCTCATAGTCATTGGGGTAGAAAAAATTACTAGGAAACAGTTAGCTTAATTAGGGCCCATTAAAAAACAAAGATGTGTCTGCCTATTTTGTGGACATATCAATAACACCATATTGACCCTCTCAAAAAAGGGACATATTTGGTTGTGTATACATGCTGATAAGCATGAAATTGGCCCAGTTAAATTGGAAAAGAACAAAGGAAAATATTTACTGTGAACGTGCCGATAACCACAAAATTGACACATTGAAATCAATTGTTCAATAATGATTAAAACCAACAATCAATTATGATATGATTGTGACATTGAATAATAATGATCAACTCTACATTTATTTAATACTCCAATAATTCCATTGTGATTGTATTGATTGCTATCCTTTAATCTTTTTTCTTATGTCACAATTTTTTTAATTAATAAAAATATTTTTAAATTTGTCTTCTTTTTTCTACAGGGAGTTGGGTATCTACATGCTCGAGGCATTGTTGTCGGTCATCTGAATTCCCGGGCGGTCTTCCTGGAGTCAAAGGTTAAGCTGTGCATGACGGGATACGACACGACAGACCCCATTGCCACCTGCGAGAGTGAGGGATATGCATCTCTTCCACAAGGCCACCTCACCTACATTGCCCCTGAAATCCTGAAGACTATGACAGCATTACCACCAAGCCTTGTGACAGAGGCAGACTACTCCATTGAGTCTGATGTCTATGCCTTTGGGTAAGAGATTACTACTTTTTGTTTTGGTTTTCGTCTACATTGTGGGGGGAGGGGGTTCAACACAAATGACCATATAGGGATATGTCACTAATATAAGTATTTTGGTTGTAAATTTCTCAAAACTCTCAACCTGTTTTTGACATCCCTCTGAAATGACTGTGCCTGTTGTGTGAGTGACTGTAGGAAGGGGCACAAGGTTTATGTCATAGGCAACATTCTGCATGCTTCATAGACCACTGTAGTAACTAACAAGTCATGAGCACAACTTTTATTACAAAAATCACCCATTGAGAATAATAATTGTCCACAGCTTATTCCTTTTGCATGGTGGATTCTGACAAGTATGGGCAATTATATTAAAATGTCAAAATCTCATATATTCAAACCTTGAGGACACTTCTCACAAGATCTTTAAAGGTGCAACGAAAGATTTCACATATCAGGTGCCCCTAAAAATATCGAAAGTACCGATTTTTGCCCTGATGTAAAGCTTTCCATCAAAAATAACCCCATCTGAAAGGATTAAGCTGAGAAATGTTTCTTTGGTGCAAAAATTGTGAAATTACTAATTTCGTATAGGAGCAAATACGAAATTCAGCCTATGTTTTCTATTGAAATATAAGCAAATCAGAATCACCTTTTTTCTCTCTTTTAAGACATTTCTGTAGCAAAATACAAGGTTAGAAATCTATTGAGTGTCTAGTCAGTAGTCTATATGAAATTACTATTATGACACAATATTTGGGTGCCTCAAAAATCTCTCGTTGCACCTTTAAATCACAACCCTCTTTCCTTCCCAGAATTAAAATCAGTATTATGGTATTATTTAGGTTACTATACATCCAAGTTAACATGTTTCCATTTAATGTAATTCACAGTTCAATGCGATGTACTAATTTTGTTTTCATTTACCTATTATCTTCTCAACAGGACCATCTTGTTTGAGCTCCTGAGCGGTGCCTGGCCATTTGCCTGCCATCCCAGTCATGGAGTCATTTACCAAGTGTGCAGTGGAAAGAGAACCTCTCTCAGCAACATCAAGTGTGTGCCCTCACTCAAACACCTTGTCAAGGATTGCTGGACCCACGATAAGACGTCGAGACCGACTTTTGCCGAGATCTTCGCTGAACTACAACAGAACGAAGTGTCATTTACTTTACCTCCCTCTGTTGTTGTTGTTTGTGGCAACATGTGATTGATTAACAAACAAGAGCCGTTAAAGGTGCAGCCAGAGATTCCAAATAACAGGCGTCCCTTAAAATGTGAAAATGCTGATTTTGCATTGGTGAAAGCTTTATATCAAAAATATCCCATCTTTAAGTATACTGAGAACTCTTTCTTTGGTACAAAATTGAAAAAATTGTGAAATTTCTAATTTCGTATAGGAGCAGAATACGAAATTCTCCTATGTTTCTATTGAAATTAAGCATACACAATCAACCCTTTTGTGTCTTTTAAGTTATTTTCTTTAATAACCAAATAAAAGGTAGGGAATCTATTGAGCATCTTAATCTATATGAAATCACTCTATCACACAGAAAATATGGAAGACTTGAAATCTCGCACTCTCTCGTTGCACCTTTAAAAGTCTACTTTACTCTCCTCCTTATTCAACAACTGATCTAAATAATGCCGATAACACATATAACCACGTTGTTTAATTTAATTTCCATTCATTTTTTTTTTGTTTCATGAAGTAATTCTGAATCTGTACTCTTCATGCTCCTTAAAACAATACTCAGATAATGCTTATAAACTTTCAGGATAATTTTTACATCTATATGAAAAAAGAAAGAACAAAATTTCTGGTTATTATTCTGACATCAGTCTCAACCCTATCTATTGTTTTAGCGCGCCATTGCTATTGATTGGTTATTGACATTGCTACCTGTAGTTGATCGATTAACATGATTTAAACTAGTTTCTCATCGTGTTTTCCCACGCTTTCTCTCTTCTACAAAATACAGGCTGCCCTCGTCAACATGAAGCACAGTTTGTCAGAACCTGAGGGACTCAACAAGATGGGGAGACCTTGGTAGACCAAAAAGTCTGATACCAACTAACCAACAGCTCATAGCTCTGATGAAAGAATGCCTTGCCTAGACAAGCCTGCAGAATTCAGCAATCAGAACATACTCCAACTCCATTCTTTGGTATTTTTACCCATTGGACAGGACCTTTTTCTATCACAGTTCCCACATGTGCTGGACTGGACTTTGACAACTCTTCCATTAGGACATGAACTCTGCATTCTGTGTACTGTGCAAAATTCCCAGGTGTAACTTTGATGCATATACAGTCTGAAATGCTTGGGTGCACACATGTGTGAGAGCTATCAGTGACGTCAAACAAACAGCTGTTACAGAGCCGTATGCATTGAGGTTTATACCGCTGTTAGTATGGTATCTGATCAATGTGATCAAAACACACACATATAATGTCAACAAAATAATTTTGTATTTTGACAACAAAGGGGGAGTGTATTCATTTCCAAGAATAAAATGTGTAGAACATTGAAAGAATAATAGCAATGTGATTTTATTTTTTGTATTCCAGCAGTACGTGTTTCTACAATCCTCGAAAAAAATGTTGGGTCACTTTGACCGATTTAGGGAAAAGGTGACCCCCTCTCCCCCAATTCAATGTTGATCAGAGTCATTGTTGTCAACAGCTTCCCCAGGCCCACCAACATTGATTGATGGGGAGTGGGGAAGAATTTGGTAAAAGGGAACACCTCTGCTTTCTAAAGAACTATGACTTACCCAAATTCGATCTCATTTGTGAACATGGCAATGATTCCAATATATTGCATCAAGTGTTCCAAATAATTTTTTCGATGATTGTAGGTATAATTCTCTAAACTTCTAAAGCAGTGAAACTGCAAAATACCATTCAAGATGTTCCACACTGTCTTGACATTGAAATGAATGATCTGCCCCTTGTTTACACGGGTTATTCTAATGAACAGTCATAGCAAACATTGTCATGTGACTTCAAGAAGGTCGTAAATGCCTATCGTGCCATTGTGGATCCATCGTGAGCTGTTACATATGGCTTTAAAGGGCTTTAAATTTATCCTTTCCTTGAGTCAGTGGCTCTTAAAATGGTTCTTAGTCACCTGAAGAACTATTTCAAGAGCCACTGACCAAAGACTTGGCATAATAGTAGGTTTTGATGGGAGTTTCTGACAAATAGCAGTTATTGCATGTACAACCTTCTTGCATACACATGACGACATGAATTCAGACAGATAGCAGTAACGTATTCAGTAATATCTCAAACCAAAGATGAGTCAAGCAACTCTACAAGTTAAGAGACCAAATCATAACAGCAATGTGGTTCTGGAGGAAGCAAGTACTTTGGTTGTATTCTCAACTTCTAAAATCTTCACTCATGTGTGTTTATTTATTCATTTATTTTTTTATTTAACATGTTTTAAAAACTACCCATGTTACTTTTTAGCAAAGAGGAACATTGAGCGATATACTACTGGCTTCCTGGACCTTCATTGATGATTTTGGTTTTGTCTCTAACAATGGATGCTTATAATGACATTTTCAGTGAAAGGCAAATAATTATAATCTAAGTGAAAAAATCAGTCTAGAATTATTTCTGTTAGGGTTATAAATAGGGGTGGTGTTTGACGATAAGGAGGGGAGAATTAAACACAATAAAGGAATGAGTTTTTTTTTTTAATAGAGGGACCATTCATGTGAATTACCGGGTAAAGCCACAACAGAAAACAGTTTTGTAAGTTTTCTCCTCTCCTTCCCTCATCTCGCTATCCCCTATGTTTAGTTCAACACTGAAAACACTAGCAAGTAATGGACTCGAGCCTCTAAAATAATAACAAATTATTTTATTTTATGTTATTTTATTAAATAGTAGGTTATATGATGCTAAAATCACATATATGTGAAGTTCTTACAAACTTTGGATACACTCCATTCTGATGAGTGATTTTTAAAAAAATGTTAAAAATCATTTCATCAACTTTTCTTTTTATTTGTGGTGCAATATTTTGGTGTTCAACTTTATAGGAAAACCAACTGTTTGGAATTTCTCATACAACTACTGAAGAAAAAAACAGTAAACTAATATATAATGTGCAATATGATCGAGTACAGTCAGGTAAAATGTGTTGAAGAGTTTCTTTCAAACGCAATATAAACACTTGAGCATTCTTTGCTTTTCCCACTCATGTGATCTGTTATGTAATTAATCACCATACAAAAATAAATTGTTTATAGATTTAATATGATTTTGTAAATTGTATATAAAACACAAATTCCCATTATGTATATAATCCATCTCTGTAAATAGTTTTTGTTGTTCAATATTCATTGCAAGTTTGTTAAAAAATGAAATCACTTTCTATGTTTTGATTTCTGTTCAAGCTAGGCTTGGGCGAACTCTGGGATTTTGATTCAGTGAAAAAAAGAATCTGATTCAGAAGCCATTTTAAAGTTTCTTGAGTTAGGATGTAACTACAATGGAAAATTGGATTCCATGAAAGGGGGGTGCTTTCAAATTACTGATTTCTATTCAGCATTGCCCAAGCCTAGTCCTACTGTTTAGGTGTGATCCTTGTGTACTTGTATATGTGTATGTTACAAAATAATAAAGTATGGGATGTCACTTGTTTTGATTAGTACTAGTGAATAGCATTTTGCTGATCTCTGTGAATAATGTCTTTGCTATAAACTAGTTAATAAACCATTTTAAACTATTAACTACCTAGTTTTATGATCCAATCATTGCCAAGCCTGTTTTTCTCACCTCCAATTAAGTACTGGATATGTCTTGTACTGTACCAAAAACTCATTACATTTTTGTGATTTATGGTCTATTGTTTTTAGAGACATCTTGTTGTAGAGTGTAGTACTTTACATACATGGGTATTCCACTCCTGTCAAGGATGAATAAGGCCTCGCATTGTTTTATTTCTTGGCATACTCCAACTGACTTGAAAAAAATTTACCAGACTGTTGACACTTTAATGGTAGGGAGAAAATTTAGAAAAAAATACTTTTGTTTGGTTCTCTACAACATGAAATGATCGACATCTTGAAAATGATATGTGAGAAGGCAGAATCCTCATGGCTCAATTTTTTCTGCCCTTCTAGTACATTACAAACATATTTTGTTAGGCCTTACATGACATACTTGGAACCAATATGCTTTTTTTCAAATTTGTGTTGTAACATTTTAAAATTTACCTCCTTTCACCAAAATATGTTTAAATGTAAACCTTTTGATAGGGAAATCTTTTAAATAGTACTGCTAAAAGTGAAATTTAAATAATTGCAGTCGGGGGCTAATTTGAATGTTTATCCGCATAAAATTTCAAATCTAAGTGTACCCTAATAATCATATACATTCCATTGTTTATTGTCGCCTTGGCCAGATATTATTTCAGTCAAAAGATGCAATGTGCATTTTTCTCTTAAAAGTGCAAGTTCTTTCTATATCTTTAGCATATTATATTATTAAGAAAGATAATTACTACGCGGCGGTGCCATTTTAGTTAGAACGTTGATTGCAATCAAACTTGTACATCCCCTGCATTTTTGTTTTGTTGTGTATTCTGTACTGATATCCTCAGGAAGGATAATATAACCATTGATGGCTAAATGTTTTTTTTTTCTATACATTCCCTTTGTAACGCTCGCTTTGGGTGTGCTGGTACACATTCATATTAATATTAGGCTGGGACGCTCTAATTTAAAGGGTGATTTCATAATTGTTTTCAGTTATTTCTTCAAAGCCTTGAAACAAGTTGAGATAATAAAATTTCTGCCCATGATGGAGAAAAATGAAAACCTGATATTCTATTGTCTGTGTTGTTCTTACATACTGAAATGAATTGGGAACTGAAGCTTTCAATACTTTGTTCATCACCAAAATAGGCCAAGACTCTTCACACCGTTAATTGATATAGAATAGCATGGGCGCAATACTGCAAGCAACCTACAGCAGGTAGACCGCAATTACCAACATACTGTGCAAATAGCAAATTTTTAATATTGGGGTCGCTCTTAAAAAAACATCCTGCGAACGATAATGCTCAAAATGCTATTTATCTAAAACATTTTATAATTAGAATTGGACCCAATTGTAACTTGCGCAGCGCTGGAATGCTAGTTTATGTCCTGTCCATGTATTCATAGTGCCACCTCCAGAAAATGACATCTAACTTGACTTGCCTGAACCACTAAAACAACTAACGATGAGCTTATAGACATGTATTGGCACTATTCCTGGCTAGTTCATATTGGAAGGGTCTGTTTATGTCATTTGTCGCGAAAACGAAGGAATTATGACAGAAATCGCTGATATGTAATTTCTTCTAATTACAAAAATTCCTTCGATTTTTTGACACTATACATTTTGAGCTTACCATGTCATCAGGTCATAGTTTTTATAGCTAGTTACCAATGCAACTGTGCAAAATCTCAAAATTGGGGGGCTCTTCAAAAAAAGTTGTAATATTGCTTTAATGTGAAGACACACAAGCCTGTGTAGTTCAGATTTCCTGTGGTATCAATTGATCCAATATATAAGAGAACATCTTCATATCCTTAAATCGGGCCATCCCCCCTTTAATAGAGTGCACACCATCGCTGCACTCACTTTGAATGTTTGGTGCTTCATTTATCACAGCAATATTATTTTGGCATAATTTTGTTTCAATTCAGTCTACACTTTATTGAAAACAATTTAAGTTACCAATTTTTCAACGTAGATTTTTTGGAGGCTACTCATTCTAAGATTTTGGATTTTTGGTAGAAGGTTCCACATAAATAAAAGAAACATGCTTTTACTGATTTTTTTTAAATTAATGTGCATTTTGTGATTCATAGCCTTATCCCTGACTTTGCCCAAAAGTTCTAAATTTATAAGTATGTGTACCCCATTTTCGGTGCAGCTTTGGTCCTACTTTATTTCACATTGTGGGCTTGGTCTCAGATTAATTATTTCGTTCACTTCAAAGAATTGGAAAAAAAAACACATTACAATGATTTTTACCAAACTGATTATAAACTATAGATATTTTTTTCCCTATTCCATGTGAGACTTTCATCGTCCTATAATTCCTTTTTCGTTTAGTCGTATCTAAAACCAGTTAGTTGAACTCTTTATCACTTTTTGGGAAAGCATTTTTTATCAAGTCTTCTATGAGATGTTTACTTGGTCAAAGGAAACTGATTGAGGATTTCTTGACCTGGTTGGATTTGGGACATAAAATATTCAGATTAGGTATGCAAATGATCTAATTAATATGCATAATTGTTGCATCGCTAAAATGGTAGATCAGATATGCATAATTTTATTCCTTTTCTGCAAGAAAGCCCATCAGTAGGAAGAGGTAGGATGGTTGTGCAGAATTTAGTAGTAGGTAGGGGTAAGGTGGTGTCAGGAGATGGTTCATTGTCAGTGGTGTATCTTGGGGTGCTTTAGGGGCATGCTCCCCCCTCCCGGGTTCATGTCAAAACATGCAAAATCAGGCTATTTTTGGCTATTAGAGGTCCTTCTGCCCCCGGGTACTCCTCAAAAAGCAAGGTGTGGATACACCGATGATGGTAGTAGGAAGGAGCTAATGTAATTAGCACGTACGCTCACCAAGCTACACCATGATTCGTGAATGAAACCAAAAGTGGTTTTTCAGATACTTTTCAGAATTTTTTGTGTTTTTTTAGAACCTTAAAAAGTTCTGCAATGGTTCTTAAATTTTTTAAAAACCTTGTTAAACCTTTTTTGAAAGTTCTACAAAGAACCCCTCTTTTATAAACCTCCAAAATGGTTCTATAGAAAATTCAAGAACTCTTGTGAAAAACAATAAAGGTCCTACAGAGGCCATGAAAGGTTCTGAGAGGTATCTGAAGAGCCATCGTTGGTTCCCTTCAAGAAAGGCAAACTAGGTTGCAGGTCGAACTTTTATTCTTGGAGTATACATCAGTTACACTTTTGACCATGCCTCTTAATACCCGAAAACAGACGAGAATGCCTTGTCTATAGGCCTACAGATTTTGGGGCGTTGCAAAAGTCGGTAATTGGCTCAATACACAAAGATGCTACTCACATGAAAATTGTTTATCTGATTTAAAAGAAATGATGGAAACCAAAATGTCGCGTTTAATGGTGCGAGTAGTGGGGTAGAAGCTGCATGAAGATCAAACGGTTGTGTGATAGTATAGGCCTATCACTTATTATTGTCAATTGTGCGCATAGCCCAAGGTTATAGCCCAATGTATTGCAAGCTGATAAACGATATATAAACCATTCGCAAAATATATTGTAGTTGTATGAATTGGTGTTTAAACAAATTAAACCCAGCCATGAAGAAACACCTTTTGGTAGACGCATAGTTTATCTTGTTATTTACCATACTTACTCCTGTGGATGATAATTACACTTCAATTCTAGGCTGAGTCCAATAAACATGTCTCGGCTTATGCAAATAATTATGTTGACGATTAGCTTTACACGCAGATGGTTTTAGCTTCACACCTAGTCTTGTTCTTCTGTTTGTATTTTTTAAATTCCTCTTTTACACTATTAAAATGTTATTTTACAGAATGATAATCCTGTTAATTTACTCTTCTCAGTTGGCGCGAACCTGTTAGCTCATTTTGCAGGGAATGCTCGTCTGGTTGGCTTTCTAATTCGTTGTACAAGAGATATGCATTTTTTCTACTCTTTTGAATCTTTACAAGTCTCTTGTTCTTCCCCATCTTGACTTTGCTGTTGTTTGGGCTCCTTTCAATACTTCTTATATTGATAGGCTTGAAAATTCAAAAGAAAACCACACGAGTTCTAATGTTCAGAAAATTGCCCTGATGTGACGAGCATTTGGATTATGGCCCGGGATAGGTTATCCGAGTTTCAGTTACTGAAAATCAATTCAGTTTTCATATTGCTTCATGGACCAACCTCCTTTACCAAATTCTTCAATAACTGTTCGTGATGATAGATTTTTACACTGGCGTGCCTAAATTCTGTTTTTGTGGTTTTTCCTTGCCTTTGGGAAAGTATTCCACTGAATGTTAGGAATGCTCAGTCGTTATCTTCTAGTTCTTTCGTTGTCGTTGCTGTCGTTGTCGTCATCGGCATTGTTGTTGTTGTTGTTTGGGCTCCTTTCAATACTTCTTATATTGATAGGCTTGAAAATTCAAAAGAAAACCACACGAGTTCTAATGTTCAGAAAATTGCCCTGATGTGACGAGCATTTGGATTATGGCCCGGGATAGGTTATCCGAGTTTCAGTTACTGAAAATCAATTCAGTTTTCATATTGCTTCATGGACCAACCTCCTTTACCAAATTCTTCAATAACTGTTCGTGATGATAGATTTTTACACTGGCGTGCCTAAATTCTGTTTTTGTGGGTTTTCCTTGCCTTTGGGAAAGTATTCCACTGAATGTTAGGAATGCTCAGTCGTTATCTTCTAGTTCTTTCGTTGTCGTTGCTGTCGTTGTCGTCATCGGCATTGTTGTTGTTGTTGTTGTTAGGAACCTCGTAAAATAATTATTAAATGGCGGTAATTTTTCCAGAATTTAACATAAAATGGCTGTGAATCTGCAAAATTTAAGCGATTTCCCGTAATTTTTCCTCCATAATCATTCTGTAAAATAACTTCTTCTTCAATGAAAATTTGTAACTTCCTTTACATCTCCATTGAGAACATTCCGTGTGACGGTGAAATGAGAGGGTGCCGAATATCTTCATGGGTGATGATTGTTATACAAAAGCACGCCTCCTTTCCTAATTTTTCTCGAAATCAGGATATTTATTAGGTCAGACAACTCATTTTAATGGATTTTCCTTTAAAGTGACAGGAGGAGATTTTTTTGGGATACTAATTTCTCTCATAAAGTGACTAACGGTTGTATACCATCTCCCTAGAACGTTTGAAATGTTTATTGAACAAACATACAAAAAAAACCACAGACTTTGTTTTGGAACTTGCCTGCTCCCATTATCTTCCCCATAGAACCGGATGCTTTGAATTTCTGGTCTCTTTAAAAATAGTGT
This sequence comes from Ophioderma brevispina, assembly GCA_023653785.1. Taxonomy (NCBI): domain Eukaryota; kingdom Metazoa; phylum Echinodermata; class Ophiuroidea; order Amphilepidida; family Ophiodermatidae; genus Ophioderma; species Ophioderma brevispina. The sequence continues at coordinate 51,837 of JAMKCH010035169.1, read as the reverse complement.
GCAGATGGTGTTGTAAAACCCTCCAAATATTAGCAAAATCTTAATATTTTAACATAACCCTTATTGACAAGCCTTAAGAGGGTACAAACAACCTACTGATTACGAGCTATAAATGGCGACGTCAACATGTTGATAGCTTCTTGGCCGGAAATCCTAAATGTTGACGTCGCCATTGGTTTTGTAACAATATGACAGAAAATTCTAAAAATTTGAATATCAAACAAAAACCGTGGAACTCCGTTAACCGTTGTAAGAGTTATTTCTATTTTTTTCCTTCGGTATGAGTACCGATAATGTTATTGGACGAGATCCAATGAATGTGAGCATCCACGCTGTTCTACAAATCGGGTTTGCAATTTGTGTTGTACTTATTTTATTCTAAACAAACTTCGAAACACCGTTTACGTTGGGGTTGATTCTCTAACTGCAACGGCTTTAGAATGAGAAAACGCTTGGTAACATAAGACCATTTACATGCTTTTTCTGTTAAGATTTCGTGATTCCGCAAGCGTGCGACGGGTCAAAATTAGGATTTCTTGCCGCGACTGTCTGTAGTGCAGGATGCAGCCGTTTACCGACTCGCGTGGATTAACGCCATCTGTAGACACAAAACTGAAAGCAAAAAATACATTGGGACATGCATGGGGCGGTAATTCTATTGGTATTGTACTTTTGCAGGGAGAACGGCCAAGAAATCCTAAATTTTTGACGTTACCATTGGTTTACACGTAGTCGACCTGAAGGGGGTGAAAGGAAGGGAAGAAGAAATAGGAAGGGGAGATAAGAAAGAGAGAAGTGAGAAAGAAAGAGTAAAAAGAAGAGCGCGAGGAAAAGAATAAATCATCAGCTTTCTCTAATTAGAAAGGCGGCATCGAGTACTGACCTATTTTCTGAGCAAGGGACTATAGAAGGGATTTCCCCCCAGTGGTGAGAAGGGAAGGGCCTAAAATACACTGACTTAATTTCGACAACCTCGTCCCCCCCACTTACTCCATCAAAATTGAGATTTGGTGTCAGCAGAGAAGTTCATATTTCTCATTACCCTAGATGAAGGTTTTTCAGGCTCATGTATTAACACACACATGTCCTATGGGACAATTAGTGCACATTTTTGCTTCTACTATCCAAACGGCTGGACGATTTAACTCTAAGTGGTAATCAGATGTGTTAATTAATAGTGTTTCATGTGAGGGAGAAATCACCAGGAAAGATCTGACCTTGATCGGTCATCCACCTTTAATAACGCAGATCAAAGCCCGTCCGGTGTAAAAGTCGATACAGTCAGCCGGGAGTCATGTCCGGCTCCATAGAAGACAACGGAGATGAAGCGTGAAACTAATGTTGCCGTTAAGAGTCAACCGAACCGAGTGCCCTATTCGTAACAGTGTTAAGTGGGACTATAAGTACGGCGGACTATAAAACTTTTACAACGGTTGTTTTTTGTGTGTTGGGTTGTTTGTGTGTGCTGTGTTGCTGGAATCTTTGAATCGTTTCGTTGAGTTGCTATGTCGAAGACGCTGGCAGGTAATCGTTGGCATAATAAGACGATGGCGACCAAGGCTCTGTGAAGATTACGCTGCTATCGCAATTCACTTTTCAAGTTTAGGCCATACCTATGTATTGTTTGCCTTATGTCATTTGATGTTTAACTTTATGTTTTCGCAACCGACTTGGAAAGTAAATAAATGAAATGTGGCAAACCCATTTCTGTCCGACTCTTCTGGTTCACAACGGCACAATGTGTATAGTGCCACCATATTTAGTAGAGTAACCCAGCTCCGGGGTTGAACATGTCAACTACCCGCAACAGTGAATTCAAATGCGGTTTCAACACTCTACTCGGCGTAACCCAGTGGATTTGATATAATTGAAGACAGAATAATTTATAATAAAGTTTACTTTCAAGGTTTGGGGTTATGGTTTGGGTAAGGGTTAGGTTATGGTTTAGGGTAGAGTTAGGGTTTAGGGCGGGGTTAAGGTTAGTGTTGTAAACAATTTGGTTGGGGTATCAACACCAAAAATACAAAACTTAGTCTTGTTGATTTGTTTTATTTCATTTTTTCTAAAATGTGAAAATAAAAAAAAATATCTCAAAAATTAAATACACCAATGTACCTCATAGTTTCGTGCATCACCGGCGTCCAGATCTCCAGAGAGCCATCATGTGCATGCTCCAAATGGAAAACAAAATTGAATAGCAAACATCTTTTGAAATTCGAATACCGATTCGGCATACGAACCTGTTTCAATACCTCGGAATATACTCTTTGGAAATTTGGATTCAGAACATTTTAAGATTCGAAAAGCGAAACCGTTTTAATAATATAGCGAACCTGGAAAAACGATAACGAACCTTCGGAATATCGAACCTTCGAAATATCAAGATTACCCGTTGTTACGCCGAAAAATGTGTGACTGTCGAAATCGCGTGAATTCGGCATCAGTCTGTCGACAGACGTGATATCACGCTTTTCGCAATCTCGAACGATTTAACGGGTGACAGAGATTTCCGAGATGGGCGCTTTCAATATTCCACAATCTTTTTTTGCTATTAAATATCCTTTTCCATACAATCACTATGTGAAATAGCTATAAAAACCCCACCCCCCCCCCAAAAAAAAAATCTCAACAATTGATACTTTATAGAAAATCACAATGTAAACAATATCGGCAGGATCCGAATTGTTTTAATTCACAATATCATGGTAGTTATAATTACATTAATAAATGTTTACATCATAAAACGAAAAAAAAACGATCACTCAAACTTTGAGTGGGCATGTTAGGTGATTAATCTCAGTTAGTTTAATATTTTAATTACACACCCCGGGGCCTAACTGTATTCACAGGTGGATAATGAACGTGAACAGAAACGTGTAAAAAGGGACCCTTTTTTCCAACATAAGACGATGCACGTGCGTACATTGATTTTAAACAGGGAAAAATGTGGAAAAAAGGTATAGGCTTTCTTAACACTGAATTGTGATGTACGTGTGAGGGTACATGTTAAAATAAACGGTAAAAAAAACACAGGGCATTGGATGGTAGTGGGACTCACAACATGCAGATCGTAAAATAAAATATCCATCTAGAAGGACCCTGTTCCTCCCTGTGGCCATCCCCCTTTGACCCAGCCACCGAGCGATCGGTGGCTTGTCGGGGAGAACGAGGGTATCCATTAGAGACTATTAAAAAAATACAGAAACCATTGAAGGGGAAAGTAAAATTTAGGATTACCTTTTCGGCGTAAAATCTCAGCTTCAAAGTTATTGTTGGTTTTTGAACTGGTGAAACAATATTAAGAATTAAAAACGTTATTACAATCCTCTGACCCAATTTTCACGTTGTAGCTATGGCATCATCCAAACGGTGTAGTCGAGTTACCACGGGTTGTAAAAAAGTTATATTCAGGCAAACAATTTTTAGAAAAAAGGGCAATAACCAAAGGGAAAACGTGAGGCATAATAAGAATTTAAACCAGTATACACTTTGTTTTAATGGTAATGACACTATTCCAATGTCACCAATACTCATCATCATGAAATAAAATTAAAGTCGACTCAGAGATTTCGAAATATATAATTTTGTTGTGTAATAATGAAAAAATAGTCAACTAGAACGTAAGTCAGTAACCTAAAATGCACAATCCGAAATTTGAGATGAATGATTTTTCGGTGTGATGCAGTAAACATTATGGTACGTCCCATAGGATACTGTGAATAAACAAAATTTTCGGATCCGAAATTTTAACAGAGTTGTGGCTTTTCATATTGAAGGAATCGATTTAACTTAGCCAAGTTCACACAGGCTAGTATATGGACAAGCATTATGCACATGCAAAAAACGCGATTTTTAGGAAATTGAGGGCGCCCATCAGGAAATCTTCGGAGTGGCCTTTAACCACGTACCTGGCATAGATTCGAACAATGGGCCTTAAGATTCAAGTCCTAAACCTTATCCACGACACTACACGACTTTACTGATAAAAGCTTAAAACTAAATATATAATATTATATATTGGTAGTTTTATAGATCCGTATGAGGATCGGTACCGATGATCGTAAGTTGAGGTATTCGTGAAACTCTGAGTACGGTTGCCTTTCCAGAGGTCTATACTTTGAAATTTCTCATTACAGCATATCCTGTTAATGGATGGCACTTTCATTCCAAAAGATGTCACCTGTAAAACAATGTTAGTTATATATCTATCTTATATATATATATAATCTATATATATAAATAATCTATATATATATATATATATATATGTGTTGTGGTGTACTACTTTCAAATAAACTAAATATAAAGGCGGAAAAGAGTTTTTTATAACTATTTTTAAAAATGATAGGGGAAAAAGATTTTGCATTTTTTAATGAAGCACTTACGACGTATTAACACATTTATAGGTAAAACGATTTTCATAGTTCGATTCTTACATAAAAAAACAAGTAAGTTACCAAAGAACGTAATATTCCGGAAAATATTATAACGGTCAGCGTAAAGCTACTCCTGTTCAAAAGTGTGATTATTTTTTAGCCACTGTTTCTTTTAGTCCGGGCTAAAAAGGATAGGTATCACCGGAAGGAAAGTTTATCTCTGTGGTGTTCTGTATCAGAATTTTATGAGGACTAAGAATATGTTAGGTAAAAGGCCGAATCCTGAAAGCATCCTCAATATAGGGGGGTTATTTAAGGGGGGTCAAAAAATTAAGAAACAATCAATATGATGATACATAAGGAAGACAAATAAGATATCCGGACCGTGTAATGAGCTAAGAATTACGCTTATTCAGGTATTGAAGTATAATTACCTGAGAAGTAATGAACGAGGTAAAAAACTTTGTAGGAAATAAGTGAAAATTGCTTAAACTATACCAAAATACCACATTAGGAAGTATTTGTTAATCCAGAACAGTAGTTTCAGGGAGAGTAGAAGGTCGTGGAGGTTGGTGAGGTGGCACAATGCAGTATTTTGGGGTGGCAAACCATGGGGGGGGTGGGGGGTGAATTCAATAGCGACTTATATTGTGCCATACAGATGGTACGAAAATAGCTTTCAGTGGGAGGAAAGTTTGTCTCATGTGGTTTGTCTAGATCAGAATTTTATGAGGATAAGAATAGGCACTCGGAAAAGCCCGAATCTGACGCATCCCCTATATAGGTGGGGTTATTTCTGGGGGGGGGGGCAAAAAACAAAAAATAAAGAAAACATACTATATTATGGTACCATGAAACAAATAGGAAATTCCTGACCGTGTAATGACATAGAATTAAAGCTATTCGGTATTGTAAGTAGAATGTACTTGATGTAGTAGTTATACAAGGGTAAATAAGTGTAGGGGGTCAATAAATAACCCCATATAAGGAAATACACTGAAAATGCTTTTAAAATATACAAAAAGCCACAATTAGGAAGTAATGTGTTCAATTTAACAGTTTGAGAGATAGTATAGTTCATATGTGGAGGTTGGTGAGGTGGGAATGCAATGATCTGGGGTTGCAAACCAATGGGGGGACGTCAAATAGCGACTATATGCGCCTACCAGAGGGTTACTAGAAGGGCATTGAAGCTTTTATGTTGATAGTAGTGAAAAAAGGGCGACTTGCTTCGTAGATTGAAGTGCATGGGATCATTGGGTGTCAGTTTGAGTCCCAAAATGGGGTTCAGGAACAGGCAGTTTACATCAACAAAGATATGGGAGCACCCGGTACCCCCCCCCCAACCAACACCACAGGATAGAGATATGCATGGTCCAACCCTCAATTTCATTACAAATTGGCTGCAAAACATTACCATTAACTAAACAATTGAAATTGGTCTAGTTAGTTGTTGTTTTGCACACCCGTTTTCATGTGATAACAAAAACTGTTCGGGGTGTGTGGGAGGGGGGGGGGAGGTTGAGTAGTTAAAATAAATACTAATAATACATATGGTGACAAATAGATCAAACAAAACTGTAGTAACCTACGCATCTAGTTTATATGTATTTAAAGGGACATAAGGCATGAAAAAAAATGAAAAGGACCCTTATGAAATAACTTCCAGAGTTGCAAACAATTGTTTTGTAAAAACAGTTTAAAAACAGGAAGAGTTTCCGGGGGGGGGAGAGGGGGGGGGGGGGGGGGGCTGCACTTTGTGGCCAATTTATGGAACAGAAAAGCAAGACCCGTGTTCACATCCTGTAGATTTTACAGTGTACACATGTTTTCGACACAATTCAAAGCATTCAGCCCGGGATTCAGGTTGTACTTTAGGCTGTAGAGATATTGATGGCAAGGGAAAGATGGATTAGCGGGATTAGCACTATACAATAGCAATGGTCTGTGAGATAATAAAACATTGTTTTCAAGTTTGGTAAATGCTGGCGGTAATGTCGATCATGGTTCCGAAATTGCCCACAAATGCCACCTCCCCCTGGAAAACTCTTCCTGTTTTTTACATTTTTGACAGGGATGTTAACATCCAAAATGTGTTTTCAAATTTGAAGTGATTCAGTAAGGGTCCTTTTCTTAGTAATTTTCCATGCCCTATGTTCCTTTAATATTAAATGTTGATTGTAGTATGATATGAAAGTGGTGAATATAAAGCTTGGGGGAAATGTACAAACCCATAGTGAAAAAATACATCGGAAATTGCTTAAACAACAAACTAACTACTGTGGTTTTTATGTAATTTTAAAATCATGGACAAAAGATTATTACAATAGTGATAATCAAAACTAATTTATTGATAATTCGGAAAGGATATATAGGGTTCAGGAGGTAAAGAGGTTTAGTGGTCCTTTTACAATACAACTTTGCTACAGCGCTTATTTTCCCAAATTAGGTCAAAAGCGCTTTAATATAAAAATGGCAATTTAGCGATAAATATCGAATATCTCCTGGAACCCATTGACATCAAACTAACACCCAATTACCCCTCCCAATGGCTTCAATCTACAAACCAATGCACCCCTTTTCTCCACACGTTAACATAAAAACTGCCAATTACCACTTTATCTATGAAAAATACCACACATGAAAGATATTTTGTTCAACATGGGAGGTATATAAGAAAAATTTATATTCAAGTGCCCCCCTCCATGGGTGCCACCAAAAATACTGTATTTTCCCGCTTGACACTCACCAGACCTCACAGATGAACTATGCTATCATCTGACATCACTGTTCAGGATTGAACAAATGACTTACTTCCTAAACTGGTAGGTTTTTATTTTCAGGATTGTCAGAGTTATTTCTTAATATGGGGGGGGGGGGGTTAGTGACCCCCATACAACTACTTGCCCGTGTTATAATACACAGGCAAGACATTATATTAATACCCGAATATGCTAAAGTAGTGTGGGCACTAGACGGTCAGTATTATTTTATGGTCTTCATATGTACCATATAGTATTTTGCCCCCCGGAAATAACCCCCATTTTGGGGGTGCATTCCAGGATCGGGCTTTTTACCTAACATATTATATTCCTCATAAATTCTGATCTAGAAAAACACTGAGATAAAAGGCTTTCCTTCCACATGAAAAGCTATTTTGTATATGGTATGGCAGAGATAAAGTGCGGTATGAAGGGACCCCCCTGGTTTGCCACCCAAAATACTGCATTTGAACCTCACAGACCTCCACAGACCCTACGTCCTGAAAACACTACTTGTTCGATTGAACAAATTACTGACTTCCTAATTGGGGTATTTTGTCTATTTTGAGCAATTTTCACGTATTTTTTAATTAGGGGGTATTTCCACAAACTATTTCACCCTCGTATCAATTACTACATCAAGTAGATATATTCAATACCTGAATAAGCTAATTTAAAGTCGTACACGGTCAGAGACTATTATTTGTTTTCATTTGTACCATAATATGATTTTCTTAGTTTTTGACCCAACGGAAATAACCCCTCTATATTGCCAGGAGGCGGGAGGAGTAGGAGAAGTCTATTGGAAATAAATCTTTTACCTAACATATTCTTATTACTCATAAATTAATCTAGAAAAACCACTTAGGCGAGATAAAATTTCCTTCCAGGTGTTACCTAGCTCATTTTTTGCCCGGATAAGTTACATTGTTGCTTCAAATTGTAAATTTTATGTTAAGGTATAGGGAATAAAGAGTGAAGATTATTGAATACTTGGGTTTTCCGTTAATTTTAAAAGGTAAAGTGTGGTAAAAAATTAGGAAACATTTTAACAGTGTATGTAATACTACATTAGGAGAAATCCAAGATCAGAAAAAATATGCCAAATCCGAGTAAAGTAGATAATAAAGGATATATTAACGACACAATGCAATTGCTTACTTGTTAGGGTACCAAAAAACCGAACAAAATATTACGTAATTACGTATGTATGTTTTTTTTTTTTTAGTGGTGGAAATTACTGTTTAGGGGGTTTTCTAAGTCCATGTTATGCATCAATCCCCTTAAAATACAAGTGCCCCCTGTTTCGGCGTTAACACCCCTAACACACGCGCACAAACCGCGCAAATTCTCAGCTCACAAAATTATAATCTAATGTTGGTGAATAATGTAGTTGAGTGAAGGAGAAAACTGAAACAATTTGATAAATTGGAAATCGTACCTGAAGAGGAGTTATGTGGATTTTGGTATGGAATGGTACATTAAAAGGTCATTTCAGATTTTTGGTGTGTTAGTTGATTCAAAAAAGTTTGATTAAGGGGAGTAGTTTGGTAAAAGAATGTTAAAGGAGTGTGTTGAGATAATAATATGGTGCACTAGATTAAAGAAGGATTATGTTGATTATGTAAAATGGAATAGTAAATCAACGGTATATTTTTGGAATTTCGGATTTTCGGTGCGGAATGATCGATTAAAGGGACTATGTCCCACATTTATCTAAAAGACACAAGATGACTTTTGCATGATACACAAGTCCGAGATGTATACTTGCATCAATATGGAAGACAACTGAGCTCCAGTTCAGTTTCACATTCAAATATTAGAGGGCGCTATATACCTACCTCATCACCATTCATCTCTTTACGCCATGTTTTTTTCAAAGACAGTTCTTGTTATTACAATAGACCATTTGCACAATCCCCGAAATGCATCTCATTCGGTGCCCATTTCCATCCGGGAACTTGTACCAGAGGTCATGTTTACAACAACATTTGTTGTTCGTTCGCGTCGCCGAACAGTGCCTAAAATTACAATACAAAGTACCTTTTCAGGTGAAGTTAATCTTACAAAAATGTAGAAGAATATCAAAAGGAACAAAAAACAATCGAGGCACTTGTGTTGAAATTCACGACAAAACGTGATATTTTCGATCGTAACTGTGCCCTACTTGTCACCTGACGGACGATTACACAACTATAGTGCAACGTCACAGATAGCGTAAGTTTTTTGGTATTTTCGTTACGCTCCTAGCCTTATGTTTTTAGCCGACTTGAGGCTGCTAAAAGTTCCCGGATGGAAATGGGCACCGAATGAGATGCATTTCGGGGATCGCGCAAAATAGTCTATTATTCTTTTGCACTTAGTAGTGGAATGTGTCATTTATTGATTTTCGTCAACTCCAAAATGTCATAGCTGTAAAATGTTGCCTTGTATGGGTTATTTTTAGCAGTGACCAGAAAAAATGGTACCAGACAAAAATGTGTTCTTGTTCTTCAAGTCAGCAAATTGAAGGAATTGTATATTTTTATTGAAAATGAGCTTTCTTCTGTCAACTAGGATACAGTATATTTGTTTGTTTTTTCCTAGGAAAAATGGTGAACTATAGGTTGGACATAATTGATTGAACTATAGGAAATCGCATCTTCATTTTTAAAAAATGATCAATTTTTTGTCTCACAATTGACAAAAAACCTATTGAATTCCGTCTACCAAATAGGACAGTCTGGAAAGAAAGATAGACAGGAAGAAAAGTAAAGAAAATATAATTAGAACAATAACACTGACAACAAAAAGAAAGGAAGGGAAGAAGAGAAGAAGGAAGAAAGAAGAGAAGAAAGGAAGGAAAGAAAGAAGATAAAGAAAGAGAAAGGGTAAGGAAAAAAGGAAATAAAAGAAGGGAAAACAGAAAAAGGAAAGGAAAAAAGGAAAAAAGAAGAAAAGAAAAGAAGAAACTGAGGACAGAAGAAAACAAAAATAGGAAGGAAGAGAAGAAAAAAGGATAGACGGGGAGCCTGATAGGAAGAGAAGAAAAGAAAGGAACGAGAAACATGAAAGAATAGAAGAAAGGAAGGAAAGAAGAGAAGAAACGAAAGAAGATAAGGAATGTCCGGGGAAGGAAGGAAGAGAAAGGAATAAAAGAAGAGAAAGGAATTAAAGAATATGAGAAGACCGGAAGGATAGAAGAGAAAAGACTGACAGAAATAAAATTAAAAAGTAAAACTTATAGAAATACCAACTTAACACTTAAGTGCCCAAGCTAAAAAAAACTTCCGTTAGTGCCCAAAAAAAGGGGGGGGGGGTTTCCTAGGGACCCAACCCAGATAACCACTTTCCCATGGGAGTTTGATCATGACACTAACACAAGTAAATGGGTGTCACGTAAGAACTACAAGCCACAGTAAAAATGAAAATCCGAACTTTGACCTATGACCTATGGATAATTGAAATTGTCACTCTCAATTCACACATTTCCATCCTCAGCAACTCCAATATAAGGTTTTGAATGAATCAAAATAATTCATTATATCTACTCTAGAATAACCAATTAAAATAATTATTGCAAAATATAGCCAAATTTATACCATCTTGCATTTTTCTCAGAAACTTCAAATTCACCTTGGTTTTCCCATAGACTTACACAGTTAAGGGCACGGTCATGACAAAATTAAAATTGATGTTATCAGCAGTTATTTGATTTAAGTATTATTAATTATTAATTAATTGCCTCCTAAGGTATATATCTATAAAGCAAATAAATCCCAAGATTTAATTAATTATTTTTTAATTAGTAAATATCTTGATTATTTCACTTCCGTTAGTGCCCAAGGGGGGGGGGGCGGGGGTCCTAGGGACCCAACCTAATTATTCTAATGAAGCCGTGGGCGGATTTATATTTTTGTATCAGGAGAAGCGTATTCATAAATCAGACAATTAGCAAAAACTCCTTGAAAAATTTGATTGCGTAACCGAGAAATCGCAAAAAAACACAAACAAAAACAAATGTTGGGTACTATGCCCCCCCCCCCCTTGGGCATTTAAGTGTTAAAGGTGCATTTCGTGATTCTAGCGCTTCTGTTTTATTCAGAAAAAAAAAACATATTCTCAAAAGTTCAGTTGATTCCGATCTTGCGGTTTTGTGTTATGAGCAAATGCTTATTTTCCACGGTCCCATTTACATAGGCCACATGCTGGGCAGATACGACCAAATTTGCGCGTAATTTTATATAGGTACACATCGATTACTATACTACGTCTAACGGTTCAGATGAAAAACAATCTTTTTTTTTGATGAATCGGGGAAGAGGACGTGGCATCATCGGGTAAAGAGGACGTGGATCACGATCTACAGTACGTCAATAATCATTTTATTTATTTCCTGACATAAATTTGTTATCATCAAGACCATGAAATCCCGATTGAATAGTACCAAGCAATCAAAGCAAATAAATTATGAGAATGTTTTCGCATGCGAATTAAGTTTTGCCGTTTGTTTACTTTGAACTTTGCAACAATATATAAGTTTGCACACAAAAACAAATAGTGATAAAGTTTTAAAAAAAAACCCAAACATCTTATCTATCAAAGTGGGGGGGAAAAATACCGTGTGGCCCCCCCCCCCCCAAAAAAAAACCCGCAACCATTTTTTCAGAGGCGCCAGTATTTTTGAACAAAAGCACGTGACTACTTAGTCTTTGTAGGTAATGAACATGGGACTGTTAGCAATATCCCTGACCATGAGTTCATAAAGGTAGAGTCAATATTTTTTAAGATATGACCCCAGAAATCAAGTAACCTGCAGGACCCATTTTACCAAATTGAGGTGTTTTTAACTACAAATACGGCACTGTACGTTTTGCACCCAGAACCACCAATATGAATCTCTAAGTCCAACCACCATTTTCCTTTTTTTAAGACAGCTATTGCAACAGATATTAACATTATGAATGTTTCCATTGGTAATAACAGCATAAAACATGCATTTTAACACACTTAAAAGATCGAATTAGGAATGTATGATCACCAAAATAAGACAGCATTGGATTACGCTCGTAGAGCTAATCATTCGTCATCATTTTGTGACGGCACACAAAGAGTTATCTTGAATATACTGATATTGTTATTGAATTTTGTGTTGAAAACATAGGTTTTACTTTCATAAACTTGAGAATGTAACATTATTTTCAGTAACAAGCAAGTTGCAGCCCAACGCATTTATCATTTTATGTAATGTGGAGTTTGTCTATGACTTAGTCATAGTTTTATATCGTCTTGAAACACCAATAAATTAATGTTTTATCAATAAACACCAATAAATTAATGTTTTATCATTATCAGTTAAGTAATAATTATGTAAATGCAGTCACTTGACCCAGTAGAAGTTGTTCTGCAAGAAATTTGAGCAAGTAAATGTTGATTGCAATCAATATTGTATTTGCCATTCTGTTCTTCATTGCCAGTCGTGTGGTTACCAGCTCCTCATTTTCGTAAATTGGGTTCTGCGGGTTACTTGATTGTTGGAGGCATATCTTAAAAACCATTGACTCTACCTTTATGAACTTTTCAGGGATATTAGCTAACAGTCCCATCTTACCTTACAACAAGTAGTCACGTGCTTTTGTTCAAAACTTATGTCGCCTGCCACCAAGTGTTTCGTTTTTTTGGGACACACGGTATATAGAGAAGTCAATGTCATGTTTACCCTGAATGATACTGAAAAGATCATCCCAAATGCGTCACATTCACAAAAAATATGAACAATTGTTTCAGGATTTTTTTATTACAAAAGTCACAAAGTAGGAAGCCCACTTTTGTGGCTTGCAAAACTTACAGTAAGGTTAATGGGGGAGACCGAATACTTTTGCTATGAAAAGGAGGGGGACTTAAGTCATTTTAGAAATTTGAGTTTTGATATTTAATTCCTATTTTACTCCTATTTGTGACGTACTGCATATTAATTTCTAAAAATTAGCAGTGTATTATGTACATTATGTATGTACTACCTGTGTTTTTGTAATTTCCGAAATTGTAAAGTGCCTTCTGCTTTTTGTAATTTTATGTGATTTTTTATGATTGTTGCTTGTGATTCTCTCTTTTTTTTTAAAATACAATACTGAAAGAGAAAAAGGTTTGACCGCTATTGTTTCTCTTTCAAACAGTACATTATTTTGGGGAAATCCATATCCATCGGTTCCAGGAGCTTGGTTTATGTCCTATTTTACAGGTTTGGGCCACTTCTTATGAAGTTGAGAGGAACTTCGTCAATTGACATGCTACCTGCCCTGCCTCATCCGGGAAGAAAAGTTCACCGATTCCCTACATGTTTTCACCACGTATTATAGCGCCATAAGCGCGAAAACCACCAAAGATAGGGAAGTGAGTGCATTTCGTGCATGCAGCAGGTTGGCGAATGTAATGTTTACCGGTGTAGACGACGGACCGGTTTGCAGTGTACAAACAGTAAATATGCCTGATTTTTAGACCGATTTTCTTTTTGGTGACTACCTTACAATTGTGGAAGCATCTATGAACGTAATCTAAGAAGTGATATTGTCCGTGGATATATAAATAGGCCGTTAAACCAGTGTGACTTGTACTGTGCCGAGGCTAACGTTGAACCGGATCGTCGGGGCAAATCCCTGCAAGACGAGCAACGAGTGAGTCAGTCAGTCTAGTGATTTCTCTTTCAACTTGATAATTGATATGCAAGGGTTTCCAGTTTCGATTTGAGCCTGAAAAGTATGAAATCACTTCCTTGTCTTGTATTATATCTCATAATCTGGTCGTGTCAATGTTTTATTACACGACCTGCAGAATTTCAATTTGCACGTATTCTGGCTCGGCGTGCAATATAATTGTACATGCATCGAACACAGTTGACATGGGCTTTGATGATCCATGTACACAGTCGAAAACAAGTTTCACCGAAGTTCGGTCAATACAAGACTGAGTTCAGCTTTTTCCTGCTCAAGTTATTCAGTGATCGTGAGTGTGTTGACATCTGCTAGGGTCAACCACGCCTATTGATTTTGATTGAATGGCTATATAAAACTGAGGAAAGGAAAGGGACTTGTTGTTCCTGTAGGCTGTACTGCATTGGGTATTGTCATTGTATTGACAAATTATACTGCATTGAAAGTTTGAAACTGAGAGTTATAGTTACTGCAGGATCATGATCAGGTAGAAAAAAAATGTTGCAATAATTTGTCTTAAAAGTATGGTAACAACCAAATCATACTAGGCAGCTTACCTGGATCTACCAGGGCTTTATTACGGGGTTCATTTGGGGTCACGTCAGGCATCTGTTAGCTACTGGACCGTAAAATGTTGGTTTAGGCATGGGTTTGACTTAGAGTTTGAGTCACACACCAGCAAACCCAGCGATTGTTAACAAAGTTTGGCTAATTAGCGAAAGCAAAGCAAAGTGAGGATTGAGTCCCACTATACCCACCTTCATCTGTTGGGGTGAATCCTTGGTTTCAATCTTATGTAAGATTACAGGAATTGTCACTATATGACTATGAGTGTGCATACATGCATGTGTGCATGCATATCGTGTGTGTGTCCCGGTGTGTGTACTCATGCATGTCAATTGAAGGTATTCGCAGCATGGCACAAATAAACGATATGTATGCTTTTAAAGGTTTGTAAATTGCAATTGTCTTTAGTTAGGCCCCGATTTACCTGGAAGTTGTATGAAACTTTGAAAGATTGTATCGTGATATTTTCCTCATTGTTGTCCTGGATGTCAGTCTCCAAATGCATTTCTTTCCAAAGATAATGCAAAATTGTTTTATGGTTAACATGCATTAGTACTGTACAGTAATCTATAGGCCATTGACACATGTATGCTTTATCACTTTCGTCATCAAAAACACAAGTTTTGTTTCCCACAAAACTTGGAACCTTGCAGGTTTATGTGAGTGGGCAGGTTCTCGTATCAGAATGTACACTTAAATCAGAAGAGCAACTGGTGCCAAAGAAGATACTGTTGTTATTATGGAGAACGAAAGACCTCAAAGTCAACTTGGTATGAATCAAACCCTGTTCATTTGAATGTACACTACTTGATGAATTTTTAAAACAAGCACCGTGAGGAAAAAGTTCAGCAGATATGAAAAAAAATGGGAGGGGCAGGGGGAACCCGTAGTACTCTGAAACTTTTGTTTTCAGGTAGGGATGTGTGGCCCCGATTTCGGAACTTGGAGGCTTGTGAACTGATTTTATCTTCAAAAATAGGTGCTTGGGAACTGAGAGATTTTTGAGAAATTTGCAGGCTTGGAATTTGGTTAAATTTTAGCTTCTGAGGCAATTGTTTTCCCCTCCCCCCGCACGTCGACCCTAAGAACTGAATTATGCTTCAACTGGGGTCTACAGGAACCCGCTAAGGAACTGCTGGAGAGGGTCTTGGCTAGGGCCAAACATTCCCATACCACTTACCATGTCAGTGTCCCCCTAATTGCAATTAGAACCTGAAGTTGCAGTTAGAATTTTGTGAACACTGAAGAGAAAGTCAATAGTTTTTAAGAGCCATAATACTATTACTAGTTTTTACATTTATTGCCCATATCCAAGGAATTCTGATCTGCAATAAGCCTATTAAACATCTATCTGAACTAAGACCCACTAAATCCCAGTGTTTTTTATGAAAGTGAGCTTTAGTGAGTTTTGGATTTTAGCAAACATTATAGAGCTGAGTGAGCTTCAGGTGAAATGGGACTTTTAGGCAGTGAGTTTTAGTGAGATCCAGTAGCCAATGAAATTGGCAAGAAAAGGAAAAGTGAGCTTCAGTTGGTTACACTTTAGATATAAAAGTAAGTTTTAGTGAGCTCTAGTGGTAAATGTCTTTGTTGCTGTCGAGATTTAGAGAGTCTTGGCACTCAATGTGGTACCCCTACCATGACAATGGTAAAAAAAAAAGGTAAAGGTAAAGGGGACGGACCTGTGTACACAGGAACGGAGTGCCCATCTCTCTTTCGAAGCGATTGGGCCAAACTCCACCATATAATGTTGCTGTAGTGGGATCGCCACACCTCATCTACAGCGAGTCTGTTACCTTCCCAGCATTGAATAATGCCGGTACCCATTTATACACCTGGGTGGAGAGGAGTAATTGAGGTAAAGCGCCTTACTCAAGGACGCAACACATTGACCCCAGCGGGGCTCGAACCCACAAACTTTGGCGTGCGGGCCGAACGCTGATCCACTGGACCACATGTGCCCTCAATAACTTGGACTTGCATTCTAAAGCTCACTAAAACTCAGTGAGATCTAGCTAGTGATTGTTAGTGGCTGATTATTCTTTGATAGTCTTTTTTAGTGAGATTTGTTTTAAAATGAATTTAGAGCAACACATTTTCCGATTCAGGGATAGAGTTAAACCATCTTGACTACATGTAGCAGTTCCTGCTGGGTGACCTTGAAGTAGAAGTCAACCCTTTTTATCCATTCCTTGATATTCACATGATATGAATGTGCAATAGAGTCTATACTGTAAAACCACTTAATTTTGTGGGATTTTTAATTTTGTGAATTTCACATGGAACGTGAAGTTGCAAAATTAGACACTCCACAAAACTTTACAATTTCCATTGGAAGTATATTTCAAATTTAAAAAAATAATATCTTGTTGCTCTTCAACCGATAATTAGCTGAATTAAGTGGTTGCAAAAAAATGGCAAAAGTTTTGCAATTTGCAAAATAGAGTGTATGTGAAATTTAAGTGTTTTATAGTATGTTTACAGGATACTGTACTTTTACTATTGGGTCATCGAACTCCTAATAAAGCAATTCAATTTTGTAAGCAGATTTTATCTGTAACTGTTGGAGGAAGCAAAATTACAAAATTAACATTGTAGCACAAAGGAAGCCAAAATGTGGATCTCCAAAATATCTTACCTAAAAATTAAGTTGTTTACTTGGGAATATACATACAAGTTGGTGTATAACTCTAGTGGATTGGTGGGTGGACAAGTTTCAAACACTGGTTTATTACCAGTGATGACTTATGGTTCCTTGAGAAATGAAACTTGTTTGATTAAGCATCAGCTTCAACATGCAACACTCTATATGAATATCACAAGTACATGGGAATCAGGACATGGGCTATAGTGGTGATAAAATTTACAAAGTGTCTGTGATAATATAAAACAAAATTATTTTGTGGCAAGAAGTTTTTGATCAGTATGTTTCACCTTACAAACCTTGTAAAGTTGTAAAATAATGGCTTGTGAAATTAGTGAATGATCATTTGGACTGACTTTATACCTAAGCTATACATATGCAACATATCAACAAGTAACCAATCTTCCAAGAAAATTTGACCTTATCAGTAAACCTGAAGTCCAAATTAGCACGAATTTGCCAAATTTGTACAATATTGTTGGCAAATTTTTGCTAAACTGACGTACAATTGAACTATTTTCCAGGAAAAAAATGAGAATAGAAGGACCCATCCATACACCAAAGTAGAGAATGACTGAAAATGGCTTGGACACATACTGTATTCAGGGCATGTCCCTTTATGGTCATTTGTAATGAGAGGCTTGAAATTCCTTGTTATTATTTAACCTTGAGATGTTTAATTCATTAAAAATGCTCTCAGTATCATATGTACAGTAAATTTGACCCTTGGGTATCATGCCTGGAAAATTATTCATGATTTTTGTTTTGTTTTTAACGATGTCAAATTTTGAAAAAGAATATTTTGATGTAAATAAAAAATAATAAAATATTTTTCAAGATTACAGGATTGGGAAGAACGTATCAACTGGCAAGAAAAAGTGCACCAAATATATAATTTTTGCCAATTTGTGAAATGTTCATGCCCTAAAAATTATAGCTGTAATTGTTGGTAGGAAATACCCAGGGTGCAGACATCTAGATAGTCTTTTTTGGGGGAAATATTTGGTGTAAAATAGTGTGTTTTTGGTGAAACAGTGAATTTGGGGATAAAAAATGGAAGTGTTTTTGGTGAAAATGGAGTATATTTTGTGTGTGTGAAAAATATTTTCTGTGGTGGTGGGGTGAAAAAATAGAGGTTATTTACTAGGATAAGGGAGGAGGCACTTATTAGAAACAAGTAGGTTGTATTTTCAGAGTTCTCTCCATGTTGAACAACTTGACATTATGACATAGCACTGTGAAGGATGTTGCTGAGTAATAGCTCGTGTAAAATACAGGCTATCAAAGTTATGATATAAAATGAAATTTAATTTGTGACCATCTGCATTTTGTATTATGGGAAGAAATGTTGGTGGGTCAGAAGCATTTGTGCTAAAATAATGATAAGTGATTGTGTTAAAATTGTTATGTTTGAATCCCGTGAAATCACGTATTTAACTGTCAATATGTGGCTGCACAGAATTTGACCATTTACCCAAATTGTATGAGTCCTTTTGTCCATTTATAATATCAGTTGTTTTTGAAGCATATGGGAAAATAGAATTACCAATAGCCGTAGACCATAACAATAGCCTTCTTTTTACATAGCAGAAATATCTTTTTAGGTTTTATTTTTTGCTTAGATGAGATTCAGAACCACAATTGTTAAATACTAATGTCAAAATATTTTGGGACTGAGGCCTGGTTGGTGTTCAGTGTCTATGATTTTTGAAAGCTGAATTAAATTTTATTTTTACGTCTTGCAAACCACAAATTAAAAACGCACATCAAAATATTTTAGGGACTGAGCTGGGGTTCAGGGTGTAAATTTTTTGAAACCTGAATTAAACAACTTCAGAACTGTTAAAACTGTAAAAGTGCCCAAATTAGTTACGCAAAATACTTGCTACAGGTTCAGGCACACACATGCTGTTGTATACTGTAACATGCACTATTAACAAATTTACACCTAGGAAGGCAAGGCGTGAAATCAATTATAAATGCAATCATACAAAGGCTCTTTGTGAAATCTTATTTTCCTTGTTTATGCCATAGTTTGCTATAGAAATGTGCCCCTTGGCATTTCACAACGTAATAGATCCCTGGGATGGGATTGGATCCACAAAGAATAATGAAATTGTGTTCTTGGTGCCAAAAGTATTTAAGGAAGTTGTGTTGCAAGAAATTGGGGGGGAGGGGGCTTGTATAAGTTTGCTTGCTAAAAATGACACTTTTCAAGCTTGGAACCCTAGAAAGAAGACCCATTTCTAAAACCAGAGCCCAAATTTATCAGGATTTTTTACTTAATTTGTGCACTTTTCTTCACAAATATCCTAATTTTGGTGCTTTTGTAAATTTCAAAAAAACATTGTGATTGAGAGTTACAACTGGGATAAAACATAATGGCCCCGGAAATTTCTTTTTAAAGTGATCCAATTTTTGTATACAAAATATTTTATTTTTTGTTACGTTTTTAAATGAAAGTATCATACATAAGGGCTATCAAATGATCACTAGATCACTAAAGATTTTGCCTTTAATCAATCTCAAAATTAAAAACAAGTATCAAATACTCTTTGTGATTAGCAAGCAAGAAAAATAGAGCTTTTGCAAAAAAAACAACTTTTGCCAAATTTCCACGCCTCCATGATAAAAGGTCCCATTTCCTGGGGAACACTTTTTGAAAAAATCTGTTCCCACCTTCTGACTGTCTGCATCATAAGTGATTACTTGTTACCTGTGGATCCCACATTATTCTTCATTGCTGTGTGTGAGTCTTCTCGTCTGATAATTAATTTTCAATTTGCTTGTCAAAGAAAAGTAATTTTACCTTGATTGGCAATTGAGTAAAAGTTGCCTGAATAGAAGAGCCTGCCCAGATAATTAAATTAATTGAAAAAAAATCATATGAAATTGACATTAAGCAATTAGTAGTAGACATTAAAGGTGCAACGAGAGATTATGATACACCCAACTATTGTGCCATAATAGTTTTTTATATATATTAGACACTCAATAGATTTTTTACCTGTATTTGGCTACAGAATGTCTTAAAAGAGAGAAAAAGGTGATTTTGATTGCTTATATTCTTGTAAAACATAGGCCTGCTTTTCGTACTTGCTCCTGTACGAATTAGAAATTTCACAATTTTTGTACAAAGAAACCTTTCTCACTTATCCCTTTCAGGTGGGGAATATTTTTGATGGAAAGCTTACATCAGCAAAAACCAGTACTTTTTATTTTTTAAGGGACGCCTTAATTTTGGGATTGTTTTAAGGTCACTGCTAACTACTTGGAAGATTTTGCCTACACACGTGGTCTATTTAAATAACATAGACTTTTAATCGGAAGATTTCAACTTGGAGAGGGGGGGCTGAGCTCAGTAAAAGTTCTGTTGCCTTGATAGGTTCCAGGGACGTAGCCCCCTGGTGGGGTCCCAGTGGACAAGCCGCTTGGTGGGGTGGGGGGGGGGGGGGGGGGGGAGGGGGAGCAATTGCTGAAGTAAGAAAAAAATTAATGAAAAATTAGGTTGGGTTCATTTGTACAGTAAAAATTTCTTTTCTGGCCTATCCTGTTGGACATTCATTTACTGTACATGTATTGTTTTTATGGTTATAATATAAACCATGTAGCAAGTCAAAATGGTGGGAAAGCACTTGCTGCTAAGAATATTATTTAATAATTTTTATACATTATAGTATTGAATTCACAATTTATTCCGTTTGCATGTTTACAATACCAAGGACACGTTTCGATCAAGCAGCCTATGATGTAGCCATTTATCAGCAATTTAAAATTGGATAATAATTGCATTTTTCTGATCAGAAATATGAGTCATATCCTTTTTTGTGATGAAAATAGATTTGGCACATGGGTAAGCAAAACCCATTCTCTCAGCAGAATTGATGTTGTAATTAAGCTTCAACACACTTGTATTGGAAATGGCCCAATGAATGTTAGTATTGTACTGCTTAAGATACATGATATGAACAGTATAAGTGATTATTTTTGTGGCAGTTTTATTTTCGTGGATTTACTGAACATATAGAGCTGGGCCTGTGATATTTAAAGACACAAAATGTATACTGTCTAAAATATGAGGTGTTCTGTTTTCTGTACAAACTCTATCCGTGGTTCTACTCTTGACATAATTCAAACCATCTTGTTAAAACTAGTGAATAAATTTGGCCATATATAAAGATATATGTAGGCTGACTTGTTTTAAACAGAAGTTCTAACAGTAAAACTGGTTTCAGATTGTTAGTTTTGGAACTGTTGGTTCAAGATCTAGAATAGAAAATATTGACATAAAAACCACAGAACAAGTCAGCCCATGACTAAATGCTACCTCCATGATAGCACAGAGTTAAATTTCTTAGGATCACTCCATCTCCAGGAATGTAGTAAGACTTTCAGCTATGTTTAGTCATTGTGTAAAAGGTTCAAAGACATCTTAAGAGACAGAACTGGGATGGGGTCATTGGATATAGTATTTTGTCAAAAATAAATTAAGGTAATTGTTTTTAGTATTAATTAATCGGCTCAAAACAAATTCCGTCGACAGAATTAGAGAAATTGACACAGTATTGGCAACCTGTACACTCAACACTGCCATGCATTTACTGAACTTGGGGTTCACAAGTTCAAGAGTCTGTCTCTATTTAAGTGGGACCATCTGGCTAGCCTGTCATACTTGTGATTGAAATATGACAGGCAAGGGTTAACAAGTTCACTGACCAAGATAGCTAAGATGGTTTGTTGATCTGTTGTTTTATCTGGCAGAACTGCTCAGTGCTGGGAGGTGATTACTGTATCAATTAACCTGTTCAGTGCTGGGAGGTAATCACTTGTGATCACTGGCCTGTGTTGACACCAATTTCATTAAGAAATTAACGAATAAATTGCCTAGGATTGTTGGGCGGATTAGTGACCTATATTTAAAATGGTAAAATTCTGTATGATTCTAATCAACTTGTGCAAACTATTGAAGTGTTTTGAGAGAATGGTTTGCCTCAGAAAAAATAGTGAGGAAATCCCTTAAACATTTTTTTTTTGCTTTCACCCTCATCTAAGGACAATCACCTTTCTTTCAGTATATCTGATAATATGATAGGCTTATAAACCTAGCAACAAAATAACTGATCAGATTTTTAATGGATATTGTATGAAAGACTTGCAAGCTGCAGTCTGCAGTCTGCCTTTTAGAGGAACCGTGCAAGTAACTGCGAAACTGAAATATACAATTTGTTGCTGAAATTTTCCTCTTTCATTAGAGCCTAAATTCAGCACATATAGTGAAGAAATGGCAAGCTGGTTGTGCTTGAAAGGTTGAAATGTCCAATTTCGAAAATTACATTTTAAAGATTTTCAATGGGCTATGTGTAAGGTTTCATTGCATTGCGTGTGTTAGTGCCTATCGACTGTGCTAATTTCAATGCCAATTCCTTTTTTTGCGAATCATAAAAACATCATGCTTGAGGTCATTCAATTGTGTAGTCCACAGTACAACTCTCTTGACTGAAATAGCAACAAAGTGTCATTTTCGAAAACAGGGTCTTCCCATCCAAAAATCAAAGAAAAAAACAATTCAGGAAATTATTTGAATCACATAATGCCCCTTTAATTCAATTTGTTAGCTTAACCCTTGAGGGCGCTCTTCCTCAAATGATGCAAAAAGTACATTCCATAAAAAAATCAAAACAATTTTTTTTTTCAGAAAATTTTTGGAAATGGCATAATGCCCCTTTATTTTTAATTCAATTTCTAAGCTTAACCCTTGAGGGCACCCTTCCTCAAATGATTTTTGAAAATGGCATAATGCCCCTTTAATTAAATTTGTAAACTTAACCCATGTGGGTTAAGGGTTAATCAAATGATTTAAGGTCCATGGCCCGATCGCTAATAGCCTCGTCCCCAGAAGCCCCAGATTTTACCAGAAGTGGTCAACATTTTGGTATCGGAAGAAAGCTACTATTTTTCTCATTTACCCTGTGAAATCTTAGAGCCAAAGGATGTTTGGTTTGGAAGTTATGAGCGAAAATGTGCTCCATTTTTGTCGACCAATATTAATTTTACACAGTACGCTATGGAGCTTACAAATCACGTTTTTAGCTCTCGCATCAAAACGGATTGAAATATCGGCGCGAAACTTTACAGGTGGGGTTTTGGAGTGCAGGCCAATCTATCAAGATGAAAACTTCATATCCTCGGGCCATCCCCCTTTAATACATCATTACCACCAAAATCAAAGAGTGTCCGATCTTGCTTTAGACAATCTTTGTGACCTGTCTTCCTTTAGATACTCTTTGTCAGTACTACTTGTTTGGATACCCTTTGTATACCTTTTGTTGGACACTCTTCATTTGTTTTGGCAATTACCTGGCTTGTGGGGCGTGTGTCCATTAACCAATCGAACTTGATCTGGCCGGCCCAAGCTACACCCACCCACCAAGTTTTGTGACCGTACGACCCCCGGCCTCCGAGAAATTAGGTGGACAGACATCCAGACAGACAGACAGATACACGTGGCCTATATAGGTAATCCTACAAATAACCAATCAAGTTGGTTGTCGGTGCTCATGGTGTTAAATGATACACCTCAGCTAGTGAAGAATGCCATAGAGAGAACAATGCTTTTCACATTGTTATCTGCCTGTGGCAAACACCTCTTTAAATAATCAATTTTTGACTGCTCGTAGCCTCTGACAGGAACTGTCTTCAATGAGAAATAAAATATTGTGATAGTGAAGTGAAAATATAAAAGAAACACAAACCTGATTGATTGTAATATTTCTCTTGTAGCTTGTGTATAGCGTGTACTTGCAAAGGTACTGAGATGTTGTCAAAGGGTCAATTTGCATGTTTTTCTAAGTGTAGACACTGGACAGTATTTGTGAAATCTTGACTTTAATAGATCTAACAAACGGCATAGTGTGTCTACTCTTGATCCAAGAAGTTTTCACCTTGGACAAGATGTGGTGGAGCACCCTTGCTGTATTGGCTTGATTACTTGCTGCATTTATCCTCTTTCTCCGTTGCTTCCCTTCCTTCTCTTTCTCTTCTTCTCCCTCCTCTTCCTTTTCCTCTCCTCCTCTTCTTCCTCCTTCTCCCCTCCTCTTCTCCTTCTCTTCCTTCTCCTCTTCCTCCTCTATCATTATCAAGTGGGAGATGGGGTAGTTTAATGTTGTTATGCATCTTCCAACGAAACAAAGCCGTACCCTGATTCCTGACACCATGGGTGGACAGTATACAGTACCACCACACAACAGTGCTGGGGATGTGACCCTTCCAGCTGATGTTCAGCATTTATCCACTCTAGTCCTCTATTTGCCTACAAATTGTCCAGGTCTCTAAGCTGTACAAAAAAATACATCGACACAGCTTTGAAAAGTTGATTTTGGTTGTTCTAGACTTCCAGATCTTGAGCAATTCATTACAGGTAGACCAAGCCTGTCTTGAGGAGCTTGAATGTTTTTCAACCCACACACCCCTCCTGTTTTCCCACCAAGCAATGTTGGGTTCTTTTTCAATGGGGAGAACCATTTCCAGGATTCAGCACTGGTCACGGGGTAGATGGGGCATTTTGAACAAACTTATTAATTAAAGCAGATAACACTTTTAACATTTCTAACATTTATTTGGAAAAGATTATAGGTTCTGTGGTGCTATTTATACCATATCAATTGATAATATTACCTCGCATTTGAAATTAATCTTGTTGCATTTCCTCACTTAAATGCAGAAATAAAACTTGTGAACACAACAATCCACTTTGATTCAAATACAGCACCATTGCAAGCTGAGCATTCCACTTCACCCACACATACACACAAGATAAACAAACTCTTCTATTCAAAGATGATGGAGATATTCAGGGTGTGTTGCCATTTAGGTCGGCTTAAAGGAGCTCCATCTGATTCTTAAATTTTTTCCATGCCCAAATTTATATCAAACCTGAGATCCTTTAATTTCTTAATTCTTACTTATTGAAAAAATGTGCTAAAATGCAAAATTGATAAGCTGTGCACACACAGACAAAATGATAATTTTTTTGCTTAATCATGTCCAAAGTAATTATTTGCACAACATTCTGTATGACATTGTAAATATACAAGAGCTTTTCGTGAGGCTTATATTGAAATGATTATGAAAGGAAAACAATTCAATTTAATTCAATAAGTTTTATTAGCATTTCATTCATTCAATACATTTCATAGTGTTACAATATAATTCAGAAATAGAAACAATAATGAAAATTTTTAAGGATAAATTTATACCGAATATTGTGTTTTTACATGAAGCAAATCCGGAGAAGCCATAATTAAGTCCGGTGGGACGTTAACATGACCCCCTCACCTAATAACAAAATTCAGGATTTCAATTACACTGGACAGGATGGACGAAGACAGGAAAAGACACAAGCAGGAAAGACAATACATTGACATTGTCTTGTTTCTAACCAGATCAGAGGCAAGAGAACTTGGTTTAACCAGATGTGTGGTTTTGAGTTCAATCCCACAATCACCAGTTTTGGGACAATCTCGCCTCACTAGTCATGTGATCACTTTAAAACCCTATTCTTAACATATAAAACCCCTGACTTTATGCATCAATTTTTTAGCCCACATTAAGCGATTTAGTACTAGGGATTTTTTTGCATGGATTATGAAATGTCTTATTGTCTTAAACTTAAGGAACACTTTTTACCCCCTAAGATACTTGACGTGTGTTTACTACAGTATGTTCTAGGCCCATGCTATTCATATATGGGATTGTTCAAAATACCTGTGTTTAACAGTAGTGGGCAGTTCAAGAAATGAATCGTGTCGTTCGTGGGGCGTGCCAAGTCCAAATCAACAGTGGGAGATCCCGTCCTTTAACTCAGCTGATAGTTTCATCATCCAGGTTGATCAGGGCCTGGAATTCCTCTTGGGGACATTTTTAACCTCACAGTCATCATCTTGATTTGGCTATGGTTTGTTGGCTCTCCACAATCGCGTTTTGGTGATTGTTTACTCCGAATCCTTGTGAAGGAAGTTCTTTGTACAACCAACGCCAGTTCTGAGTCTCTTGCCCATGCTTTCCTCCTATCAACGTCGCAGTCCTTTGGCTTGCTAGATGGGCTGTGTCCCAAAATGTTTTAGGTTTCAAAGTAGAGGATGACCATGCTCAAACCATCTTTCTGGATCAAGATGATCGAGGGATAAATGTGAACTGCGTGTCATGGATTGTAGCAAGTGATTCCGTGAATTCTCTGATCCTCAAAGGTGTTGGTGGTGGGTTAGACCTACCAGGGTCATCACGTTTCTTGGCGACTGGATCGTCTGACGGTTCCTCCTAAGATTTGCATGAGCCTTAGCCCTACAGAATTGAGAGGTATTCTACAGGCGTTGCCCAAAAGGCAACCACTAACAATTCTCATTGCATCTTCATAACGACAGTCAATCTTGTTGATGTACGGCTGTGACTCATACTGTGGCAGCGTTATTCAGCCTGAGTATGCCAAGGCAACAGTTGATGTAGTAAGGTGTCAAAGGATGCACCCCCATCCAGTTCCTGCGCGCCTTTGAGGAGGTTGACACGACTGCGTCTTGGCAGCGCTGCCATTGGTGTGTTGATTGAAAGTAAGGCTGCGGGTCCATTGTGACGCCAAGGTCTTTCGGACTGTTGGGTCAGTGCCGGTTTTTTTCTCCATCATAGAGTGATGTTTTAGTTTCCTCTTTTTGCCGCAATTACGTTTGCCAGGTGGAACAGAGCGACGGTCTTGGTTTGCTGAGTTTCAAGTGCCATCGGTGGAAGAATTGCTTACAGTCTTTGTCTGCGCACTGTTTCTAAGGACCCAAAGGAGTCAGCAGCTATTCCACGTGCCTGTCGTCTGGCGTAGAAGTACTGCGAACAATCTCCCTTTGGCATATCTGAACGTAGATGTTGAAGAGACTGGGTGCCAGGACCGAACCTGTGGGACACCATTCCGAATTTTGCGCTTACTACTGCGTTGCCCATTTGATGTCTCCAGTACGAAAGATCTGTCTTGGAGGAGCAGCATAATGAACTTGGACAATCCTTGACAAATCAGGGGAAGATTTTGAGTAGCTGTGAGGTAGAGGGCTCGGTGCCAGACTGTATCGTACGCAGCAGTAGTCAATGAAGACCTGCTTGCTCTCCAACTTTCTGCTTGCTTCTGGAAGGCTGTCCCGATGTCATTAACTAGTCTTGCTATCTGGTCAGTTGTTGATTACCGTCTTCCGAATCCAGCTTGGGTGCGCGGGTAAATTTGCCTCGACCGTTTCATTGATCCTGCCGATTATCAGTCGCTCAAGCAGCTTCTCGATGTGAGATAAGTAACGAGATGTGTCCGTAACTCCCCTTGTGGGTCATTTATCTGGGTTTTCGTGGGCCTTCAGGATTGTCAATGACCTATGAGTCTTCCATCTGGAGGGGAAGTAGTTGATGTTCCCATACAAGTAGAAAGGAGGAGTTGGAGCCATCGCACAGCTTCGGTTGCCGATTCTTCAGAATTCTGTATGGATGTTTCATTGCCAGGAGCTTCCCATTCCTTGAGAACTTTTAATAAATTGCTTCGGTGATCTCATCGGAGTGAAGGTTGGGACCTGGGGCTTGACGGTGAGAGGTTGTAGAAGCTGTTTATCTCTGCATTAACAGCACTAGAGTGGGTTTCGCCTGTGGAGTGTGGCCTTGCCACTTCCATTGTTGACAAGTACTGAAGCGATGAGTTTGTCAGAGACAGGACACTGCTTAGCTTGCCCATCCTAACTCCCGGTGAGCTTTGTTGATGGTGTCCTGCCTTGGCGACTTAGTGGGTAAAAGTTGAATTGGATAGCTCCTCCTCCCATCTGGTCGTCTCTTTTGGCCAGGCGATCCAGTATGCTTGGTTGCACCCTATATGCTGTTCTCTCATAACGCAGTTGGTATTACAATATACTTTGTATAACTCGTCGTCTCCTTGTCCCAACAGGGGGTTGTAGGATTCCTTCTGCCTCTTGGATGGACAGTAGCTGCTTGGTGAGCATGGAGCCGAAAGTCAGAATAATGCTCGTTGATGTTAGATGAGCCGGGCTGGCCGCGTGGATGAAAGTTCGCTTGTGATTTGTTTAAAACTGGACCAGTTGGCTTCCCGAAATTCCATCTCTTTCTGTAGAGGTTGGAGATCGTGCCCTTGATGTCACTGGTGACCCAGGATAGGGCAATGACCTCATCTAGGAAATCTAGGGATGACCGTTCTGAGAACTGATTATGAAAGAGAAGAACATGGTATTGCAGTTATTGAGAATAAAAAGATAGTTTTGTGACTGGTTGATTAATATGTTCTAAACCGTTGCTTAGATTAGATCTATTTGATATTTTTAACTCAGCTTTCTTTTTAAGGTTTATTTTAAAGGTTTAACCTAACCCACATCGTTTTCTAGCCTATCTCCCGGGATGAACATAATGAGTGAGGGAAATGGGACAGAAAAGTCGCAAATCTCCAGTTGGATTCGCACCCATGGCCTTAGGGCCCCATCCCCATTACCCGGATAGCACACTACGGCGGTGTCGCTGCCCGGCCACGCTTTTCGTGCCCATATCTGTCTT
The DNA here is from genome assembly GCA_023653785.1 of Ophioderma brevispina. NCBI lineage: Eukaryota > Metazoa > Echinodermata > Ophiuroidea > Amphilepidida > Ophiodermatidae > Ophioderma > Ophioderma brevispina. The sequence goes on along the minus strand of JAMKCH010035169.1, from coordinate 23,228 downwards.
GGTTGGATGGCGTCATCGCTACTTTTTGAACTTAGTGCATTTTTTCTCAATTAACACGTGATCTTTGGTGAGATTTAGTTGTTCTAGGGTTAATTGGTTTTTTGAGCTACTAAAAATCAAATATGAAATTGCCTATCAAAATGTGGTTGTTCACAATTGTTATAAAATGCCGAGTTAATATCAACTGACAAAAACTAGCTAGTGTCACTCAACTCGAAGAGGACCGACATGATAATAATGAGCATGATTTTTCAGGTTTGACTTTAAAATCACTGGTTACTATTTTATGATTTTCTTTTTTAAATGTTATGAATAAGCAGAGTCATGGTTCCATTTCAAATGACCACACAGTAAAGGTAAGCAACAGGGTGAGATGAATATTGTGGGATCTGGCACAGACCCCCAAGGTGTGTACAGAGTGAGTCAGAGTAGATCATACACAATAGCAAAATGTATTTTAAGTTTTTAAGCTGAAAAGTTATATCAAAATACAGATTTTTGAAGAATGCATTTTTAGAGGCCCTTTTAATCCCCATTGCACCTTTAGCCGGGGGGATGTTGCGAATCGCAAAATCTGTCATTGGCATGGCTGGAAAAAATGCCAAATTTCCCTTTCCCTGAATACAATCCAAATTTCCCTCCAAGGGTGCAAAATTTCCCTCCAATATTTCAAAACTTCCTCCTTCAATTATGTCTTGATGTAGTTAACCTCTACACGGCCCAGAGGCATGAGATGCCAAAACGAAAACGTGGTACCGGTCGGGAAATGTTTCTCGTTGCTCTCGGCCGTCAACAACTATTTTTGTCCGCGCACTGACGCGATGCGCCTCATTGCATCTGGTCCGTCTTACCGGGAAAATGACGCGATTGTTCCTCGTTGCCTTTGGGCCCGTCTTTTACGGCAAATGCCGCTAAGGGATGTTTCTCGTTGCACCTTGGCCGTCTTCCCGGAAAATGACGCGATGTTCCTCGTTGCACTGGACGTCATTCCCCGGAAATGATGCGATGCTTTCACACACTCATTCCCCGGACGGTTTTGCCCGCAGAAGGCGCAATGCTTTTCATCATTCGGTTGACACTGTGTACAAATGCCCCCAGACAGATTTCGTTTTTGATGGTGATAGCGCCACCAGTTTCGATAAGCCTATTTTTTTAATTATGCAATTAAAAAACACGCATTCATGACGTAAACCGGGAGCATGACGTAGCATAATGCGCCACGCACGACTATGATTTCTCGTAATAGCGCACTCACGACTGGCTAACTATAAGCTACAATTTATGCAGATCAGTGTGCATACACTGCGCTCTCGATAGCTACCCTCCCTCGACCTTCGTTTGCACAAATGTCTCTTGGCCCGAACCATAAACCTCTTAAAAACCACATTAAAAATTTCGCCTAACCGCGAAACTAAGTCCGCTCGATAGCGCGCACTATTATTCGGGCAACTCACCGCCATGCGCAGTGAGTCGACCTTATCAAATTGTTTCTCCAAATGGAGCATGCTTATCGTCTGGTCAGTATGCCTCTACCGGGACTATCTTTCCATCTTCCGCAAATAGCTGCAACTGACCGAGACGTCAATTCGAGCAACATAACGTATCCTTAGCCCAAACGTCGCCTAAAGATTTTTGTGTTATTCGGGCGAGTTTAGAGATGTAATTTCGATGTTTTTATCTCGCCGTATATCGGAAAAATTGTAATACATGTAAGAGACCGCCATCCTAGCCCGAGAGTTGTGCGGTCCCCTCGTATAATCCACTTCTATCCTCCGATTTTCTGACGAGACGTTTTCCTTTTTCCTGAAGAACGGTTGATTTTACAGCCTTCTCCCACCTGTTAAATTGATCAAGCTAGGGCCAGGAAAAGTGTCCACAAACTCTAGCCGTATATACCGCCATGTTGAATATTTGTATGGTAAGCCGTCGTGCCTAAAAACGGTGGTTTTTATTATATGCCGTTGGTCCAAAATATGAATTTTTTTTAGGTATGGTAAAAAAGATCCTGATCGGTCATTTCCAGGCATGCTGATTTCCTGTTTTTTACTTTTCATGTTATGGTGCGCCTGTGGTTCCATAAATCATTTTTGTTTTTTTGGCCTTGTAGCCCCCGGGGACTTCCTCCCCCACCCCGGGGCCTATCCTAGGGTTGTGGGGGTTCCTGGGGTCCCCGTAGGAGGGATTTTGGGTGGGCCCGGGGCAGGTTGAGTCAGATTGGGGTGTCACCCCAAAATGGGACCAAATGCCACTTAGTTGGGAATTTTTTACCGAGAGTCCTCCCCATCGACTAGTTTGGGTTGGGACGTGATCTAACGTGTTTTTGGCTCCCCCTCCTCACACTGGAAGTGGGCTCAAATTATGTATTCTCCTAATTCAGGTCCTGGGTTTTTTTCTGGCCCCGGCGGGCCAGGTTCTCCCTTTGAGTTCGGGAAGGTGGGGGACCTTTTTCCCCCTCGATCCCGGCCCCCTCCCCCTGGTATTTGCTTCAGGGTCCCGCGGGGGAGGGGGGGGGTCGAAGGTCTCTGGATTCCTATAACTCGAGGCTGAAGGTCGGGGCTTTTAAAACGCCCCATACCATCCCATTATCGGGTTCACACGTAGCGAGTCCACCCCTGACCCCCCCTCCTCCTTGTCCCTTCACCCAGTCCCGTGGGGATGAAGGGTAGCTGGATGCCTATAACTTGAGGCGGAAGGTCGTGGCTTTACCGCCCCAGACCATCCCATGATCGAGTTTTACATAGGAAGTCCTCCCCTATTCCCCCGTCCCCCTCACATAGTCGGGACTTGGTCGAGGTCGGGACACTTTCTGGGTCTCTCTCTCTCCCGTCGGGCTTACAGTGGAGGAGGGGGCCCCTTCCATCGGCGGGAACTCTAAGGGCACCCACGGGCTCCCGGTCGATGGTTAGAGTTTCTTTCGGGGTCGGGTCCTTGGTCCCAGTTTATTTTTTGGGGGGTACCTAACCCCTCGCCCTCTCTTTCTTCTCCCGGGTACTAATTCCTGTTAATTTCATTAATTCTATTTCCAGATAGGCCTCAATCAGGCAACACCAATATGGACTCAACCAAGTTAAAAAAGCACAATGCAAACTGCAAGTGTTCCTGTCTAGCAGGACCCCCACGCCCTGTGGGCGGTGTGCAGGACATGCCACCGGACCCGGTTGCACCTCGATGAAAGGTGGACAGACGAGCAGTGGCAGCCTTTGAGTACGTAGGACATCCTTCAAGGCCAAAAGGCCAAGTCCCGTGAGAACCTAGTGCTGGGAGGCCGTCATAAGGGACTAAGGGGAACCAATCTCCCCATGTTTGTCTCTCCGACGAAGCACTCTCGCCCGGGTACCAGGGAGTCCTTTTTTCCCTCAGCGCGCCCCCAACGGGGAAAGCAGCAGAGGGAATGACCCAAGGCTCCCCCTCGACCACCCTGACGTCCGCAACCTTGTCTGATCTCCATTTCTTTCCTGAAGAGGTCTCTAAAGAGAACTCCCCTGGTGCGCGGTCCCTCAAAGAAGGATCCCCCGGGTTCAACCCACCAGCTTAAGCTGCGCAGGTCGAAGGACAAGAAGGAGATGCAGTCCAAAATAACCGAACGTCAGGCCTCCAAAGGCCGACCCAAAGGGCGCCCGACGGCACTGTGGGTCGAGGAGCTCCCCGACCACGGTGATTCTCTGGACCATTTCCCTTCGAGTGCAGGCCCCCAAGGCCACCCCGGTCGAGCTCACGGTCAAGCAGGCGCCCAGGTCGGGACCAGGTCGGGACCCCGCTTAAGCCCCCGACCAGGGTAATCCCTGGACCAGCCCCCACGCGGGCGGACTCTCTAGCCCAGCCCATCGAGCTCACGGTCCTGGGATGCCCAGTTCCGGGTGACCCAGGTCGGAGACCCGACCAGGTCGTTTCCTAGACCAGCTCCCTTGAGGACAGGCATTCAAGGAGGCCAGTCCCTGTCGAGGCTCACGGTCGGAGATGACGCGGTCCAGGCCAGGACCCAGGTCGGAGACCCGTCCGTCGCACTCCCTGACCAGCTCTCCCTGGAGGGCAGCATTCCAAAAGCCATTCCCGGTCGAGCGCCTTGTCGTGAGTGGAGCCCCCCTCAGAACTGACCCACGACCAGGGTGAACCCTGGATCAGCTCTCCCGAGGCGGCTTTGAAGCCAGCCACAGGTCGATTTTCTTGATCCAGCCGGGGACCCAGGCCGAGACCAGGCTCAGGTCTTCCCCAATAGGCCGGGAACCATCTGCCTCCTTCTGGAGACCCAAACCCTTCACCCCAAATGGGTAACGGTATTCTTAATCTATCGCGACAGCTGGCAGAACCCCTGTCATGGTCATCTCTCCCTCATCCTGGCTGGATTAGAGCCGACCGGAGGTCCCTTGCCGCCAAAACCGCACGCTTCGCCCCGAACGAGCTGCGCTCGCCGGCTAAGAAAATAGCCGCCTCCCACATGTTCATGATGAACCTATTAGCATTGACGCTAGCGAAAGCGAGCTCTTTTCGGGGGATAGTCGGCGTCCACATCCTCCCTCAAAAAGGGGAGAGGATGGCGCTGATTCCGACGGAGGATACCCTTCCCGCTCCTCCGTCGGGGATGGTTGGTCGACGTTCCCACCCCTACAAACGACCAGACACAGGCATGTCGAAAGTGAGGTGGACCCGAACCTCGTGTCAATCGCTCCCGCCCGGAATAATTCCAGGACGGGACCAGCGTCGATCTTGTCGGTGACGAACCAGTCCCGACCATACCTAATAGATCCTAGCGTGCAACCTTCCACGTCTAGTGACCAAACCTGGTCCTCCCTCCGACCGTAACGTCTACGGGAGATAAACACCCCAACCTCCGTCGGCCCCACACAAGGGCCTAGACGAGAGAAGGGTTGGGGGTCCGAGCTTAACTCCGTTCCCGCCCTTAATTGGCAAGGCCCTCACGGTGAACCGTGTACCTGCCTCCTCATGCCTCCCACAAAGTGGTGAAAAGGAACACAGGCAATCGGACACACAGCCGCAGAGCCGTTCCTGCCCCTTGGTCGAATCACCCTGGGGGCATGCTTGGCATACAGGGCGTCAACTCTGCAGGCTCCTCCGAACTGCGAACGGCCTCACGCCCTCCGCCGGAGACCGCACCCCCCGGGTCGCAGTCCCCGAGGAGGACCCTCCACCACCAGGAGCGTCATCCACCGGCACTTCACCGGAGAAGCCGAGGCCGGAGGAACGTTTCGCATGGGATTACGAGAGCCATTGCAGAGCCTGGGGGCGACCCATACAGGGTCCCCGCCATCGTCTTACGAGTCGGTTGAAGGTCAGCTGCGAGACCGTCTTGCTAACCCCGAGAGTTTTCGCCCGCCATTTTTTCCGCGGCGGTCCTTCTCGGACGCCGCGCTGCGGCTCGAGTTTAAATCTCCCCCGCAGGTGGGTCAGATCTCGGGTTACAGGCCCGTCCGCCAAAGCCTCCGAGCTCAATGCCGTTCATACCTCTGTCAAGGGAACTTAAGACCACCATTGACTCGGGTTCACACCGAGGGAAGGTGGACAGGATCCCCTGGTTAGGACAGCCTTCCCGGAGGGGAAGAGGACTCTCCCTTCCTGAATTTTTTCACCGCTGTGACCAGAAGCATGCCTTCCGGCAGAGATGACCTGGACCGGAAATCGAGGTGACGTTACCCTTCAGACTCGCCCCCCAGGGGTTGAGGGCACTGGGGGTAAATCCTCGGCCCCCGACCCCATTCCGGTTTCAAAACAATGGATAAGGAGCGGGCGGCGAGCTGCGAGGTTGGACTCCCTTGCTAGGGACGGCCCTTCGCTCGATCAACGCCCAGCAGTTGGTTTTCGCCCACCTGGAACGGTCCCTGACGGGAAAGACGGACAGGTCGCTTTCCAAACCCGCCACTGATAGACGAATTCAAACGTGGTGTCTGACCTTAATCACCTGGTCGCTGAGCATTTCGCTCGTATAGTGGCCAGGTCGGTGAGATCCAGACGGACAGCTGGTCGCCAAAGCCTTGAACTTCACGGGACTCCCGTGCAATGCTCTAGGCGCCCCTGGGGAAAGACCTCTTTTCGGAGGTCAGTGGCCTTCCTTCCAGACTAAAGAGCTGGAGCGAAAAGAAGGCCGACTCGGCGACAAAAAGACGTTTTTGTCCTCAGGCGCTCAGGGCAAGCAAGGAAAGAAGGAAACGACAGGCCCTTTCGGGGGGGAAGCAGAGGCCCAAAGCCTCGGGACCCTCAATGCGGCGAGCTCAGGCAGCCGCTACCCCCTACCCGGGACATCAAGCCCCCCAGAACCAGGAGGTCGCTCGGCGGTTTGTATAATTAAAGCGGCGGGTAAACACAGCCGTAAGAGACAGAGGCTTAGAGGTAAACGCAAAAGTCGAGGCCAGCCCAAGGGCCGAGGGGGTCAAGGCGGGTCATCTCCCCGAAAGGGAGCTTATGACCTACCCAAAACACAGCAATCTGCCCCAAGTGGAGTAGGCGGTCGCTTCCTTATCACCTCTTTTCGATTATCCTTCTCCCCCTTCCCTCCCACCACTCCCATCCCCCCTCTATAACTTGTCCTTTAAAAAATGCCTTTGTTAACCTTCTCCACTCCATTCCCTCCACACACGCTCCCAACAAAACCCCTTTTTCTCCCCGTCCTCTCCCCCCGACCTACTCCCCCCATTTTTTTTCTTCTTTTTCTCTCCTCCCTTATTACAATACTTTCAACTAATACCCTGCCACCCACCGCCCCATAGTCTACTCCCTTCCCCAATCAACATTGCCCAAATCCTTCATCTCTTCCCTGACGATAACCTCTCCCACCTCCATCCACATTTTCTCTGCTACCCCCTTCCCATTTCTATATTTTATCCGATGCTTCTCCTTGTTATGGGAGTTTTCGGGGAGAGTGGCTGGCAGTGACCTCGGACCCTTAGGTCCTAGATGTGGTAACCCAAGGGACAGCACAGAGTTCATAGCCTGCCCTCCCCCATTCAGAGGGAGTGAGGGTCACCCCCTATTACAAGAGACGAGGCACGCGGGACGCGATACTGCAAGGAGATAGCTGCTTTGGTGGCCAAACGTGCTGTGATATGCCTCTCGCATCCAATCAAGAGGGCTCATTCCACCTTCGGCGGAACCACAAAGAAGTCGGGGGAGTGGAGGCCCTTCTTAAATCTGAAACCTTTGTGAACAGGTTCATCAGACCTCCACATTCCGTTATGGAAACCCTGAAAGCAGTTCTTGGGGTCCTCCAACAGGGAGGTGGGGGGCCAATTGGATCTGAGGGGACGGCATACTCCACGTCCCAGATGCACGAATCCTACAGAATGGCTCCGTTTTTTGACCTTAGGAGGAGTGGCTTACAAGTTCCGGGTCCTGCACTTCGGCCTGTCGAGCCGCGCAAGGCCCTTCACAAGGGTCGTAAAGGTCCAGGTACCTGGTTGGTAGCCGGAGTCCTCAGGCGGAAGGGCAGGAAAATCTTCGTCTACCTAGACGACGGCTACTGGTCGGAGACCCGACCAGGTCGCTTACTAGACCAGCTCCCTTGACAGGCATTCTAGGCCAATCCCAGGTCGAGCTACGGTCGGGGAGGACAAGGTCATGGTCGAGACCCATGGTCGGACCAGACCGAGACCCGACCAGGTCGCTTCCTAGACCAACTCCCTTGATGACAGGCATTATATGCCAGTCCCAGGCGAGCTCACGGCGGGGGAGGACCAGGTCATGATCGAAACCCAGGTCGGACACCCCGAACCCACAGAGGGCGCTTCCTAGAACAGCTCCCTTTGAGGACAGGCATTCTAGCCAGTCCCAGGTCGAGATCACGGTCGGGGAGGAACGGTCATGGTCGAGACCAGGTAGGAGACCCGACCGGACCGCCCCTAGACCAGCTCCCTTGAGGGCTAGGCCTTCAAAGCCAGTCCCAGGTCGAGGCCCCTGGTCGGAGTGGAGCTCAAAGGGCAATCTTCCAGAATGTAGCACTGGGTCGCCGGACAGGGGAAAGGGCCAGGCGCCATCGAAGGTGAGGGGGCGTCAGTGGAAGGGCGCCTCCCGCCGGCAGTCTGCCGGTCAAGTTTTCCGAGGTTATTATAGCGTCCCACGTTGGACCTACTCGCTCCCGCCGTGAATCACCAGCTTCCGGCGTACTAATCATGGAGTTAAGATCCCTAAGATCCCAGAGCCGTGCGTCGGGATGCAATGGTGGTGGAATGGTTCGGGATCATGCACTACGCGATTTCCACCCCATTGCAATGATACCAAGAGTCCTCGAGAAGGTAGTTCGGTCCGTCCGACAATGCCTGGTTTCTGTTGGTGGCCCCCCATGTGGGTCGGATACGGCTCAGCCGTGGTTTCCACGGCTTCTGGAGCTGCTAGTGGGGGACACCATCTTGTTCTCCATCAGCGCGGGGTTGGGGATCTGATAAGCGGCCCTTCAGCCGACACGTCCGTCCCAGAGCGCTACTCCGCGCTCCTCACATGGTGTCTGCCACTTCGCCAAAAAACCTAGGCGCGGGACTTTATGAAACAGGCTGCGCGCTCGCGCTCAGCAAGGCGGGAACGAAAACTATAGAATCTTCGATTCTGACTCCACCGGTTACTATAGATGGTGCGCAATCGAGGAGATCGATCCGATGTCTGCGTCTGTAGGGAAGATCGGGGTGGATTTCCTAACGGAAATTTTTCACGAGGTCGGGGCCGCCCAAACAGTCAGGTGCTCCCGCACCGCGATTGGGGCGCTCCCTTCGGGGCTTCAAGACGGCCATAGTAGTCGCGAAAAACAGCCTGTCCTCACGAATCTGCTGATTCGGCATGTTTTCGGTTCGTCCCCCGGTTCGTTCACTCGTTCCGGAGGGGGATCTGCAGCTAGTGCTACAGTTCTTAGCGTCCGATGAATTCGAGCCACTGGATGGGGCCAGTCTCCTGGATTAGGAAGATGGGCTCATTCTAGTTGCAGCGCTTACGGGCGACGGGGTTCCGAGATACATGCCTTGTCCCATTGACGAAGCTCACTTGCGGTGCGAAGGACGGCGTTGTCCATCTCCCACGAGCGGTGGTTTTCTCGATAAGAATCGACCCTGTCTTTAGACACACGCCCGCGTGTGTCTCCGGAGCTGGCCTTAGCTGTGGGACGGTCGGAGAAACCCGGGTGCCCGGTTAGGGCTATAAAAATGGTACCTTAGAGGTACAGAAAGGGCTCGGACAGACAAACGGCATGTCATCAACGGCCCCTCCATAGGTACGGCAGCGAAGGACACAGTAGCGAGTTACCGCGACCATCCGAAGCGCACAACGAAAACATCCCGACGGTTTGGTCGGTCTTGGGCTAGGGTCCCATGATGTTACGTGCTCACCCTCTCTGGGATTTTACAAAAGCTCCTCAATCCAGGATAGCCTGGATACTATAGGTGGAGTTCCGCAACCACGTTTCAGAGAGTTATCTGCGCGACGTTCTGAGTGCGGGAGGGGATGTTTGCACTGCAGCAATGGTGCCAGTAGTAGTGAGCGCAGTAAAGAGCTCTAGGTGAGTCTCTCGGTGCGAGACGGGACAAGATAGCGCTGGTGACTACCTCCACGTACCTTCTTTCACCGCCTGAGACTACCAGTGGGATACTGTGCAAAAGAAGTGCGGAGATAGCTATCGAGACGCAGTGTATTCCACTCTAGAAGTGAGAGGGGGATACACTAGCGATCGTTACCTACCCCCTCTCGCGACCCCCCCCCTTACCCCATTACGACCCTACCACAATGTTTTTTCCACCCACAAGCAGGTTCTGAGGGGAAGGTGGTTGTTGTCACAATTGGAGAAACAATTGGGGATAAGGACGACTCACTGCGCTATGGGGCGGTGAGTGCCGAAAAATAGTGCGCGCTATCGGCGACTATTTTCGCGGGGTAGCGAAATTTTAATGTGGTATAGAGGTTCTGGTCGGGCCCAATGAGACATTTGTGCAAAAGTAGGTCGGGAGGGTATGTATCGATCGCATAGTGTATCCCCCTCTCACTTCTGAGAGGGACAAGTCCAGGGCCGAGTTGTCAGTGGCTAAACTGTCGCCCCATCGGATTTTCTAAGGAAATCTGATGATGAGGGTAGCTGCGTTACCTGGGATGAATGAAAAAGATGAACTACACGGGCGTCAGCTTGGAGAGTTAATGGCGGGCCATTCCAGACATGTTGCCTACATGATGGGCGTGGTTTGGTTGGCCCAAAGGCTAGGCCCACCACAAAAACTGTGGCTGGATGTTCAGGAAAGGGCCTCGTTTATATCTGTTTGCTCCAATAAATCCTCACCACAGCAGTATTGCCGAGTGTAAGGTGTATTCGGCCACCCCCGTTAGTGAGGACAACACCGGATTTTGGTTTAACTAACATGAATAGGTGAACAGTAAGTGGGCTGCAATCAAATTCATTATCATGAAAAGATTGCAATCAGAATGCCAAGATGAGTCATCAATATCTTATAAATGACCTCCGTAAAATAGTGTAAGTCATCCAATGGTGAGCACATAAATGACCAGGGGCAGATTAGAGGGGGCGCGGCCAGGGGCTCGCCCCCCCCTCTACTATGTAAAAAAAACATTTGTTTATGCACAGGGGCGCCCTGTAGATCTCTAACAATAACGGTAAAGGGGACGCCGAGCGCCGTGTGTGTTGATACCAACTTTGTGGGCGCTTTATTGTTCCTCTAGTCACCAAAAAATTTGGCGGCCCACTGTATTTTTAGAAATCCTAGATCCACACTCGATGCCAATTTTAAGTCACCTTTCCCTAATTGTTTTTTATTTTTTTTTAAAAAAAGCCGGGGTATTGCCTCGTGAACATGGGATGATGGACTGATCTAAAATTACAGGGGTGAGATAAAAGTGGACTAGTAGCAATTTGTAAGAAGCATTTAAGCAAACAATCACTTTATTTTCTGACAAGATTTTGTCATTATTATTAATTTTAGTCCCAGCTCTCAGCATTATAAACAGCTTCGTTTAATGCCCTTTGCAGAAATTTTGCCAAATTGTCAAAAATTAGAAAAAAAATAAGGGATTTCTTTGTGACTTATTTGAAGAGGCACAAAAACTGCATACAAATGAGTCTTAACACCCTGGGCACTACCACCTATTGTACAGGTGTCTGATGGGCTCATACAGGACACAAACATAAGATAGCCCTATGAGGAAACCAATCAAAATAGGGTTTCTTTAACTCTATCTGTTGTAAACCATATATCTCTTAGAGGGTATCGTGATTTGCTTGATTCTATGAATTACTTCAAAAGGAAACCAACATTATAGTGCATAGAGGAGGAGAGGTGTTGTGCCCCGCGGTTGCCATAGTCTTTGGTTGTCATCTTTCAAAATACCCGCCACAACTTGGAAGACGTCCAAACTCATTCAACAGAATCGGTTGCTAAATTTGGACTTTCACCATATTAAGGATGCGCTGGATGATATGGTTTTTAAAAGTCAGTGGCTTGCACCAGACTTCTTTTCTGGGGGAGCGGGGATTGGGGGGGGGGGGAAGTGAAATTGTGGTGGGATTCCAAAAATTTAGAGATTTTTAGTTTAACCCAATTTTGCCAAACTTGCTCATTTTTATCAAAGGTTTGAGATTTTTGCTCCCAAATTGCAATTTTGCAAACAATGTAGAATTTTTTCATGGATGGGGGACTGGGGAAGGAAAAAGAGTGTGGGGTGTTTTAAAATTGCGGCCTGCCCCATCTGCGCCGCCACTGATGGTTGCGTCATTTGGGTGATTGAACGAGTTTGCGGGGGATGATAAAAATAGATTGATACCTTCATGCCTCTCTCTTTGCTTGTATTGTACATCCATTTTCGCTTGAAAATATGGCGCCTGCTGTGTGTTTGCCGGCTACTGGAGCTTATGTGGTCAACTCTCTCTGGTGTGATTGGTGGAGGAGCCCGCTAGTATGCCCATCCAGGCATGCACCCAGACTGGATAAAAACTAAATCATACATGTCCTCTACAGCACAGAACCCACCAAACTGGGAGGCATGCCTATAGACATATAAAAGCTTCAATAATCCCAACCGAATTTGAAATATAAAAATTATACTAAGAATTTGTAAGTTAATTACTCCATGCATATTCTCTGTTATAACATATGGCAGACAGTATTTTTTTCTGCTTTGATTGACACAACATAGATTCCAGCAATTCAGAAGTTCTGGTGTTGAGATGGCTCTTTAGATACAACCCTATATTGCTTAATGCTCTGACAGGGAACCACTAAACACAGTGAACAGGAGCCACTAGGGTGTGTCCTTTGTTGGCTTGTTGGAAAGATAATGTTGCGAAAGGACAGAGAAAAGGGAGGTGATGTGGATTGACTATAAACTGCTCCGGATTATTGATGAGACTGTGTGCCAATTTACAACAGGCTGGCATAGGCGTTTGAATGGGTATTCGTGACTGGTACTATATTTTGCAATACAGTATTATTTTGAATCTAAACAACCTCAAGGCTTCATCAGCAGATGTCGAGTTGTCGAATCCTTGACCCCAGCCGTTAGAATATATCATTGAATCTATACTAGGCTAGTGTAATCTATACTTTAGGCTAGGTAGATTAATTTTCAGTAAGCTTTCAGACATTTTGAGTACTTCCACTTAAGACCATCTTATGGTTGTCAGACTTTGTTGTACCGAGCCTTCATGAGGGTTTTCAAGATTTAAACTGATGTCTGGATTAGAAGGAATATTCATGCAATTTGATTGGATTTTGGGTGATGTTACATTTAACTGTTAAGTTATAAATTCTGTTGTGTTATTTGTTCAAAATTGTTTTTTAACCCACAATTTCTTGTATTCTTAGGGTGTGCTACGAGGTGTGACCAACACAGTGTGACCATATCCTAATCCCCAGCTTCAAAAACAACTCCAGGCCATATACACGTAATACAAATACACGTTCTTGGATTGTTAAGGGCAAGTGTCAACCCTTGGAACCTCCGAGGATCTATTTTGGTTTGTAACTTTTTGCAAATATTTGATTAATTGTCCTGTAAAAGTAATACATTTCTAAAAGAAAATTAGACGAAACCCGATGATTGCATCAGATTAATGTAGAAAACTTTCCGTATTTATTTTGAAAAAATCCTAAAAAAACATTATTTTCCCCAAAATTTGCAGACAGCATAACAAAAACTTTGAATTGTTGTCATGATTTTCTACTGTTATTTTTTAGAAACAAGACAAATTTGTCTAGGGACGGTTTTTTCATTTTTTTAAATAGAGCTTACTTTTCGAAATCATAAGGGAAAATTTCAAAAAAGTGTGATTGTTTACCTTTCTTTTTCTTTTCCAAAATTTGAGTATAGTCATTGGAGAATATCTTTAGTTAGAAATCAAAAATTGAAAAATAAAAACGTCCCTATAGAAGACCCGATTGCTTTCGTAGGAAAATTTAAACCTTACCTTTTACTTAGGTATTTTTTTGGAGTTAATCTTGTCTGAAAATTTAACAAATTTTTTTTGCGAAAATTTACATAGAGAAAATCGTGTTTTAGTAAAAAAGTGACTTTCCATGTCATTTCAAGCTGTCTCTTTCTCCAATTAACTTTACCTTTTAACTTCAAATTGGTTGTTGTGCAAGTGATGAAAATACATCCTTTATGCACTATTGAATCAAACTCCTTTGTGCTTCAACTCATAATCAGAAGAAATTGATTTTAATCTTTTCCTTAATTAGTGCTTTGTTTACATTTTCAAATAATTATTTTTTCGTTTTTCCAAGATGCGTTCCGGCAAAAGTACATTAATACACGCACTCTTCATTACGCAGCAAACATTCACCACGCAATGCTGCGCCTTGCGCCCTGACCGGCGTGTATGTGCTTAAAATTCCCCGCCGTAAGACCCTGTGGTTTTGTGACTTTAAATGGTCACATAGCTGTTTTAAATCGGCAAAAAAATTACAACTCAGGATTGTCTGCATTGAATAACCTTTGTTGGTACGATAGACATCAGGTTGTTTCAAAATGGTGCAAACATCCGAAATTCGTGTGAAAACAAATCCCAGGGGTTGACACTATCCTTAAGTAAGACATGACTTATTATTACTCGTGTGTTCAGTGTCTAACCCTAAAGCTGAAAATTTGCTGTGTATAATTGAAGGAATGGTTCTTTGTACATGCTGTTACTCTTTCCACATGTCCCATTAGTTTATAATCCAATCCTTGCTATTTGATGTGCGCCGCCAGTGGATGCTTTGGAGAGTCAATGTTTTCCAGATTGCCCAGGGAACAAGTCAACAACATCTACAGTCTTGTTTGTTTTGCTTATTTAGCTGGGTAGATCATTCAGCGTTCAGTATAAGCTTTCAAATGATGCCCAGGGATCCAGATGATTTTGGGACGTCCAGGGGTTACCACCCTACCCTTATTGAAACGGCTGCGATTACATAGGCATGATTCTCCATGTACAGGCTTAACATCCCCTCCGAGGGACTGTGGTAGTTTCATGGTTTGTTTGCCCACGTCCAAATAACGCCTGGAAGAGCGGAATTCCTGTTTTAAAACTTACCAATAGTTCTTATAAATGAAATCCAGAATTTAGTACCCAAATTAAATCCCAGCAAAGTGTCCTACTGGGGTTTGAACTGGGGACCTCCTGCAACCAAGGCAAATACCCTAACCAGTAGGCCACGCTCTGTCTAATACACTATTATCCAGAAACGCATGTCCTGTTTTGTTTAGTTTGCCAATAATGAGGGTGTTTTGTATGCAAACATTAAAGGTCTCTTACAATAAATCAATCCCTTTTTAATTCTAGGTGATCACACAGACTCTTTGTTTAGCTTTTTTCAACTATCACACTATCGTGTGTTAATTTGTTTAAAGGTGCATTTCGTGATTCCACCGCCCCTTCTAGTATGGACTGATATCTAAGTGTCCAATGGTTTCCGTCAGGGCCGTAGTACTATTGAACAACTTTTCTGGTTGAATCTTTTATTGTGATGTTTTGTTAGAGCCATCAAGTTGTGTCGGTATTCTTTGATCTAGAGAAGGCCTATGATACTACTAAATATGGTATTTTGAGGAAGATTTGCATAATTTAGACTAAGAGGTAAAATTCGTTGTTTATTAAGAATTTTTTGACCGATCCGTGTTTTTAGGGTTCGGTTGGGAACAGTCCTTATCAGAAATTCTAATCAGAGATTGGTGTTCCCCAGGGTAGTATTCTCTCTGTTTACTCTATTTCTTTTGAAATGAATAGTATTTGCCAAGTGGTCAATGCCGGAATGGAGATGTCATTGTTTGTAGATGATTTCTCTATTTCCTATACTTCATCAAATATGGTTTCTATAGAAAGACAAATGCAAAATTGCCCTGAATAAGCTTCAACAGTGGGCTGAAATGAACTGGTTTCCGTTTCTCTGCTCTAAAGACTAACACTGTTTGTATGCATTTTTGCAATACAAAGACGCCTTCACCTTGACCCCAGATTAAAACTTGAATCTGTCTCCTATTCCAGTCGTTTCACGGACTAAATTCTTGGGCTTAATATTTGACGTAAATGAACTCAAACCATATTTGGACTATTGCGGAAGAGATGTCAAAAAAGGTCTGAATCTTTTAAAAGTAGTTTCTAAGCAGATGGACTGGGGCGCAGATCGCTCAGTTTTGTCTTCGCCTTTATAGATCACTTGTGAGATCAAAATTGGATTTATTGTTGCAGTGTTTATAGTTCTGCTCGTAATTCATATTTGAAAAAAGCTTGAACCTATTCAATCAAGGTCTTCGACTATGTTGGGTGCTTTTCGTACCTCTCCTATGCAAAGCTTATAATGTCGAAGCTAATGAACCTCATTACATCTATATTGGAACAATTACTCTTCAATATGCCTAAACTTAAAGTAATATGCTGATATCCATCCCACACTGATAGCACCTTTCGCCTAAATTTAACCAACTTCTATACTAGTAACCTAATGCTATTCCATATTTTGGAATCCCGTAGAAAGAAGGGATTTTTCACAGGTTGTCCTAATGCTGATAACACTTTGCTTCACTTGATTTTTTCTATTATCCTCCTTGGACATGTTTGAACTTGATATTGACCTAACTTTATGTCAATATAAGAGGTCTAAACTGATGCTCTTGTTTTTCAAGCTAAAGTTGATGATCTTAGGCATAACTATCATCAACATCGAGTTAATTTTACAGAATTGGTCTAAGGGTTTGGAAAAGGCTGCTGCAGCCGTTTTAAGTCGGCGGCTCATCGTCATATAGGTTCCTGAAATAATGCTTCTATTTTCACTGCTGAATTGGAGGCACTTAAGTTGTCCTTAGATAGCTTAAAATTCAAATGAGAGTCATTTCATTATATTAACTGATTCACTATCTAGTCTGATGGATTTGCAAGGCAGAGAATGTCGTCATCCCAATATTGCTGAGCTGTTGGAAGCATTCTTCAATTCTCAATTAATAAATCCGTCGTTTTAGCTTGGATTCCGGGTCACATTGGTATTCAAGCCAATGAAAAGGTTGATGTATTATTGGCGAAAGAGCCCTTAATTGAATATACAACCATTGAGATTCCCTTACAGATTTTAAGGCTTCAGTTAATAGCTATATCAGAAATAGGTGCCAAATGCTGTGGGATTCATTTCCTATAATAAAATGCATGCTTTTCACCCAACTGTGGAGCTGTTGGTAGTTCACGTTTGATGGACGAAGGGACGTGATTGTATTAGCGCGATGTAAAAATGGTCATACTTATATGACCCATAGTCATTTGCTTAAGGGTGAGTCAGTCCTCGGTGTATTCCTTGTGATGTGCGCTTTCTGTGAAAACATGTAGTACCTGAGTGCGTTGATTATGCGCTTATTCGTAGTAAATATTACAGTGTCCCAGATTTGTAAAACATTATTTCAAGATATTAAGGCCTCTTCAGGTTATAAATTCCTGAAGGATGGATTTTTAAAGTACTTTTTACCTTTTTAAAAAGGTTGTGATTACAGTATTTAAGTGATGTGTTTTAAGAGGTTTGCTGTGTTTAAAAAAACGTAATATAATGAAAAAACCTACTGACACTATATAACACAATTGTGTTTGAGTTTGTCGTTAAATTAAATTTTATACTCACCCCTCCTCACTCCAGCCCCATTCTGTTTTATTCATTGTTCACTAGATATCCTTGAGAAAAGTTTATTCACACTTTTTAGAGCTGGATTCCGACTTGCGGTTTTGTATTCTGAGCAAATGCTCGTTCCCCGGTCCCCAATAGGCCACTGTGCTATAAATTTCTGTACGGAAAAAATAAAATTGCAAAATTACTTACAGCCCATGGCCGAATTTGCACGTCAGATTTGGCCCCATGGATTAAATACTGTTGACGGTTTCAGAATAATGAAAATCTCAACTTTTTTGAGGTAAGTCCGGGGACGAGACTGTGGATAACAAAATGCTCTCTTTGAACTTGTGTGTATTGGAACCATGGTGGGCAAAATTGAGACTAGCAAGAGAATAGCTGGTGTTTACACTAGTTTTCGAACAGCAAGATTAGGTTTGGGGTGGTTCTGGAGGGTACAGTTGGAGAGAAACCGTTAATGAAGGATGTTGTTAGCGTTTTGTGATGAGAAGGAGGTGGCATTGCGAATACGTTGCTTTCAATGAAAGTGTGCCACAATGGAAAAGTGACCTGTCTAGTTCTACAGCGTGTGGAGCGCGCAGTCGTAAGATTGATTTTGTGCTGGTGGGTAAGGAGAGGAGAAAGTTGTCTTCTAGTAAGACACATGTTAAGGAATTCCCCTGGAATTACACCATAGGTTGGTGGTTGCCGATGTGGACAAGTGGAAGAGTGTGAAAAAATGTGGTGAGGAAGGTAGGGCAGATGTTCGGAGTGAAAGGTAATGCGCGAAGCTGAAAGAAGACGAGACACAGAAAGAATTTTGATGATGAGAGTGGTCGAGCATTGGTGTCGGGGGATGTGTCCGCTCTTGTGGGGATGATGTACGCCGAGTCTGTGACGGGGGTGTTTTTTAAGGAAGGGGTGTTACAGGCGGGTGATGAAGCGTGTGCTACAAAAGAATAAAGGAGGAAGAGACCCAGGAACGATACGGGGTAGTGGAATGCTGAGGTAAGGAGGCAATAGAGAGAAAGAAGGATGCGTTAAAGAAGGAATGAGGGAGACATGGTACGGAAAGACTGTAAAGTGGAGTGGTCCACAGATCAAGATTGAAGAAGCGAGCCAAGAATGGGTTTCCTACTGTCTATGAAGGAGGGCGTAATGAGACAAGGGGGTGCTTGAGTTGAGTGGAAGTGACCCAAACAAGGTGTTAGTTTTAGTGAGACAAATGCTACAAAGGAAGGAAAAGATGTTGAGAAGGGGGAAGATTTAAATGAGAGGAAGTCAGTGAAAGTTCCGATCACCTCCACTCTAGACAAAGATAGAGCAGGGGTCTAGACAGCAGTCATATGGAGTCAGACACATGGAATGAGGAACTCGCAATGGGATCAGAGGGTGGAGCCTGATGGTGGTGGAAGGGCCAGTTGATGAGAGTCAGTCATGAAAAGAAGTTGTCGGTAATGCTTTGTGAGCAACGACAACAACGGAACGGCTGCTGGGACCCCAAAAAAAAAACTCGGAAGTGAGTGTTGAGATGATTATTCGGAGTGAGAATAGGATTGGTTGAGATGAGTTTTGTGTCAGAGGTGTTAGATGCGAGGAATGCCCGGTGGAGTGGGCGTGAAGTGTTGTTTCCAATTTTTAAGGGAAAAGGGGATGCATGAGGCTGTGGTGCGTATAGGGGTGTGAAGTTGTGTTGGATGCAGTCGTCGATCAAAATTCTTTGCTGAGAGGGGGTACTTAGAGAACGAGAACTGCTAATCAGGGAAGGCAAAACCACATCCAAGTGTAAATATTACGCATAATAGTACCACTCGCTAAGAAATGCGAGCAATTCACGGCCATTCCACGTTACCCCCCTTCCGCTGTCAGGTTATTCTCCTCGTCCTTTTTCTTTGTTCTTCTACTTTGCCAATTGCCGATCCATGTTGTCCGTTTGGTTTCCTGCGCCTCTAACTCGCGGGTTCTGTAGAATGTTTTCTATAAATGACTAGCTTTGAGCTTTTGTGTTTGAATTGTCCCTACCAGTGTTTTTCGCACTCAAAACCCTGACCCACCCTTTGTGTTCTTCTTACACACGGCCTCAGCTATCACGTGATATTATTTGAATAACCCGCAAATGATTTGATAAATTCTCTCTCCCTCTCCCTGTCTTCCCCCCCCTTCTCTTCTTCCCCCCCCCCCCATTTTTGGCAAAATTGTATTTAGTTACCAAGCATTTTCAATTTTTTTTAAACTGAGTTTATGGTGAACTTTTCTCCCTCCATTAGCTCTCACATGAAAATGAGGCTTTAACTATAAGTCAATTGATACAGTGGGATTTGCTTTCTTCTTTTGACATGGTTTTGGGGGGGTAATTGTGTATTGTTATGCATAATACGCAATATCTTCACAGACCTCTTCTATCAATTGAGAAGCGATGAAAATGATTAAAGCTTAATGGCTGAAGGGATTTCATGTTTTAAAAGAGACATGAGGAGATGTCCAGGAAGAAGCGCCCAAATTTTTTTCTCGAACCCAGTTTTTTTTTTACATATTTGGAATGCTTACCAATAAGTATTAGATCACACCTTAATGAATACCAGATACGCCGTCTTATGTAACAAGATGATGCTTATTAGATTTCTGATCGTACAAGGAACAAAAGAGGAAGCCATAAAAATTCAGGGGCTCGAGTGGGTTGTGTTGGCTATGGGGGGAAACAGCGTTACTGATAGTCAGGCAAGGGGGTTCGCGGAGGGGGGCAGCGAGAGGGTGTTGCGGTTGTTTTCTTGGGGTGGGGGTACGTGGGTTTGGACCAAACATAGTTTGTCCAAAAGCCTTCCGCAACAGAGGGGAAAACTTGTGGTCGTCAAGTGTCGGTGTGTCTAAAAGAAAAAACAACAATCCCTAATCCATCAAAAAAAACAAAAAAAAATAAACAATCTAATAACAAATTTCAGACGTGCGAGTGGGGAGGTGAAACCAAATTAAACAAACTCGTCAATCGCTAGCCAAACAACAAAAAAAAGTCGCGCGCTTGCAGCTGTAAGGTGACTTGGGTCAACGTGGGTTAGTCTGCCGCGCGCCCAGAAAAAAAAAACAAATACACCTAACCAGATCGATTGATTCACGAACCGAACCTTCTCCCTTCCTCTCTATCTTCCCCAATTGTTCCTTGGCGTTCCTACATGTCCGCGCGCGTAAAAAACACCATTGCGTACACTGGTGGCGATCTTTCGCAGACAGCATGCACGCTTATAGCTTCTTTGCCTTACTTTGTTTCCAATGAAGTGCCGTAGGCCGATGTGCTGTTTCAGATTTTAAAAACGCATTATATAAACAACGTATAATGTAAATGCCTTCTTGTATGTAAAAAATCACAATGTTCAGTATTCCGACAGCAATTATGTCATTTATGAAACTTAATTTACTAAAAAGAGAGTATTTCAGGTAACTTTAAAGGCCGGAAATGACAAATCAACATTTTAGGACCATTGAGAAGTGTGCAAATCTTAAATCGCCCACATTCCACTAATACTACGAAGGCTTTAGTTTCCTACAATTCGAATTTAGCCGGGATTTCTCTCCCATCTCACTCAAAAACCCCTGAATTTTTGTGTCCCAGCTCCATTGTAAGCAGATATTGGCCAACAACTTGGCATAAAAAGACGACGTGGCAATCTCATAAGTTTTATTTTTTAATTCCCAGATGACAACTTTATTAATAAAGATCGTTTAACTTCGTAAAAGGAACAAATTTTAAATAGTATTTAGAACATTGCTGCTAAGTATTAGGAGGGCATATATTCGTGCCATCTAATACTGGTTCAGAGTGTGAATATCAACGTTAAGCATGTATTCAAATCACGAAATCTGGACACGCCTTTAACTTGCTTCAATACTTTTCCTTCTCACCTTCTTAAACTTTTCTTATCTTTCTTCCATAGTCGTTTTTTGATTCTCAGCATACAAAACATATCAATATTAAATATTAAAAATCATAAAGACCGGGAAAAAACAAAGATGAATGGGAACATGGTGAATGCTCATAAGTTTTAATCAGTGCGTGCCTGTTTTTGTTTGCGGTCAATAAGCGTTTGCCATGCGTGACACTTGTGGTGTTGTACGCACCTCAAATATCGCGTTCGATTTAGACTACTAAAAATACCATTATTTTCGAAAAATAACAGAAAAAGAATTCGGTGACCACTACGTTTTTCTTCAGAAATCGACAGATCTTGTTAATTAATGCGTAACTTTTATTAAAAATAGGACAAAAGTTATCGAACCGATTTTTTTTACTAGTCAAAAAATGTCCATGAAAAAAGAGTGTTCCATAGACGTGTGTAACAAATTTTTGGGAAAAAAGAGGTTGTTTTTAATGGAATTTTTCTCAAAAACGAGTGCGGTGACCCCATTTTTATTTCTGTATATTTTTTTTATGTTTTTTGGTTTTTTTTAAAAATCTTAAAAAAAATCTATCGAACGGGTCTATCGTGACCCACTCACTTTAATAAACAAAGTGTAGGATGTGCCCTTTTGCATATTAGGACTATACTACTATACTGTAAGATGTTATAGATGTATTAAGGACAGTTGTGCATGATTTTTGGAGAAAAACAAAACAACCTCTTCTCTTTTTTTGCGTTTAAACTAATGATTATGCCTCAAAAAAGTCATCAATTCACGTGAGAGTCAAAAAGGTTAGAAAATTTACAAAAAAATTTGATCTGCCAAAAAAAATCAACTTTTACCTTCTGGAATGGATAATTATGATTTCAGGATCCTGATTGGAATTATTAAAATATTATTCAAGACATGGAAATAATGTACAGCTAATAACTCATTTGAGGAGATGTGTAATTAAGTATTAAAGAACAAATAAAGGTATCAAAAATTCTGACAACAGCATCAAGGAACAATGATTAAGGCCAGGCTAAGGAGTGAGGTTATGGTTAGAGTTATAATTAAGTTGGATTGTCTACCCAATGTCATAGGTCAATTTTTTATGATTCAGCAACCAGGTTGGTTAGGCACTGTACATGACACACACACACTCTCTTTCACAATGAAATTGGGATAAACTTTACAAATGCCAGTTATTATATAAGAGACGAGGTATTACCCTACAATAGACTGCTACTTCTAGGTTGGATGTGTCACATTTACCTGAAAATTTATTCGTTAGAAGATAGACACACAATTTGCTGTACACAGATGCAAATTAATTAGAAATCATATTGGAAATTGCTAACTATGATGATATCAGAAATTTTTTCCAAATGTAGAGATCATGCGGCTTTTTTTATTTAGCCATAATTTTTTACCACTCCGATGCACCATGGTTAGGAGCTGATAGTTTGTATCTCATTGCAAATGTCACGAGTAGGGGTGAGGGGAAAAAAATCGATCAATTAAACCAGTGATGGAATGACGGTAGCACTCTGACCGTTATGGATTGCTAACACTTTCGCTCTTTACAAGCAAAAAAACGGTCATTAGCACAACATGATGGTGCACATGACCGCATGGCAGTGCTCCTAACATGATTGTGCTCGTTAAGAAGCCGCTAATTGCTTAATATCGGAGGTGTAGGGTGATGAGTCAGAGTGGCCCCGTGTATCTCCCCGGGACAATTGCTATTTCATAATTAGATAGGGACAGGGCAAGCCAATGCAGGTTTAATATACTGCATGATCAGGATGGGGGTGCACGATTATAATCGGTCTTAATGATAACGGATGCTGGACGCGTTGGCCAGTTCACAGTTCATTGGAAATTATTAATTTGAAAAGTGATCCTAAAGGGAGACCTTGATCAAATTAGAGATTTGCTACTTAATGGATAGGAAATTTGCTGCGTTAAGAGTAATTCCAAGATCAGAATAGAGTAAGAATGTGCTTTTAATCTCTAGTTTGTAGCCTAAAACCAAAAATACAAAATGCATTTTTAAATAACTTAAATCACCCAAATGCTTAGTCAAGACAGTATATATGTATAATTAAAAAAAAAATGTGATGGAATCCTGTATAAACAAATTTTATCTTTTAAAAAAAAATCGCTCTCAGAGGCAGTTTGTCCAAAAACCCCAATTTACTAAATTAATCATTAAAAATAAACAGAAGAAATGCCTCAAAAATAAAGATCCAATAAGCTACCTGGAAACAAACATGTTCTTTTTATTGGCCTTATCAGAAA
>JAMKCH010035168.1:0-58434 GCA_023653785.1 Ophioderma brevispina | reverse complement strand
AATCTGGAAAACACATGCATATGATTTTTGTTTAAACCAGGTTGGGGGGGGGCGTCAGTGAGTACCCTCTTAAATGAAAGATTGAGGTGAAGGAAAAAGTCCAGATTACGATTGAGAAATTCAGCCAAAACAATGAAAGAACAAACCAATTTCCAATTTGACTTCTCATCAAAATTCTTAGAACCCCTCCTCAACTCAATCTTTGGTGAATTAGCAAAATATGGTTTTACATCAGAGTAAATATACAAGTGTTAAATACTTACAAGATACTAGAGGTAAAAATTATTGCAACAAATAATATATATATATCTATAATATATATATATATATATAGAGTAACACAGCTGGGAAAACACAATGCATGATATTTTGTAACCAGGTGGGGGGGTGGGGGGACGAGGTGAGGGAAAAGGCCAGATTAAAAAAGATTGAGAAATTCAGTTCCTAAATAATTGAAAGAACAAACCAATTTCCAGTGAAATCTCTTTCAAGATATTAGACCCCTCCCTCAACTCAATTTTCATTATTCAGCACGCACGGGCGTTCGGCCAAATGGGAACCACTTATACACGTAGCTACCCCTAACACTGCAGGCTGTATTTGTGAGGACTACCACAGATCACAATTTACCACAACTTTCATAACTTGGCACTCCCATAGACCACAAAATACCACAAAATTTAATGTGGTATATTGTGGTCTATGCTACTAGTTAGATAAATCATAACTATACCAAATTAGAGTAACTCACATGAGCCCACAAAATACCACTAGTAATAAACAACAACAAACTGCACAATAGGCACAATGTACAGGGCCGTCAAGAGACATTGCGGGCCCAGGGGAACCTTGGCTATAGGCGTACATGGAGCGGGGGGGGTGCGGGAGGGTACGTGAATGTACCACACTTATATGTCAATGAGAAGATCACATACCACAAACGGACCATAAATATTGTAGATTCTGTAACTATCATTTATACCACAATATCCACAATATTTATTGTGTGGTATTTTGTGGTTAGAGCCTTGTTAGGGCTGTTGTTAACTACAAGTCAAGTCTCGGAACTTCTTGCAAAATTCCGGACCGTCAAATTCATGGAGGAGCTTAGTTAGTTAATTATAAAATATTACTTTTGAAGATAAATGTATGTATAAAGTAAAATAGCAGTTGAAGTGCACAGTTGAATTTCTATTGCTAGTTATTATTCAAATAGGGAATAAATTGCAGAGAGACAAAAATAGAGGAGCATATATCAGTGTAACACCGACACTGTCGTAGCCCGGCTAGATCAGTCGGTAGAGCATTGGACTTTTAATCACAGGGTCGTGGGTTCGTGCGAATAAGCGAGAGCATTCTTCTACGCACAGTCGTAAGAATAGCGAACGAGTTCCCCCCTTCTCGGCACGACGGTCGTGCGAATATCTTTGATGCACTAGTCTTAGTGATCACTTCTCACCTGGAATCTGGCCAACGAGGGCAAGTCCGCGTGAGAGCGAAGTTCTAATTGAAAAAAACTTTCGAGTTAAAGGCTGACTCAGAGATTTTGAAATATAATTTTTTGTGTATTTATTGAAAATAGTAATGGAAAATAAAGATAGTCACTAAAATGCAGATTGCAAAGCTTGAGATGTATCATTTGTTGATTTCATGCAGTGAACATTTATGTGTAGTACAGAGGGCCATAGGATATGCCGTATGTACTAAATTTCCGGATCGGAAAATTTTTACAAAGTTGCGATTTTCTATATAAGGACTTCGATATCTCACACAGTGTTTAATATATGGACAAGCATTATGTATCTGCAAAAGACACAATTTTTTTTAAAATTGAGGCGCTCTCCTCGAGAAATCTCTGAGTCAGCCTTTAAATTTACTCACTATTTTGTATCCTTATATCTGCACTGAACTCGTATGTACATTTTATTCAACAGCACAAGTAGCAAATTATGTCTCTATCTCCTTGTCTGGTGAAAGTAGACTGTCCCCCAGTCTCTGCTCTGTCTCTGGGTTTTTGAGTGCACTTGGTTAAAAGATAAGGCTAAAATAAAAATTTGAAGACTTTTCAGTTTGCCATCCAGTGGACATGCCGGTCCTAATACCGCGCCCTCTATTATACCAGCCATCTAGTCCGCAGAACGCGAATTACACAGGGCTCCTGGAATTACACAAATAGGGAGTAGCTCGCAGAGACTGTCCGAATCTGTAGGGAAACCGTCTCCAGCAGTATCGATTCACAAGTAACGTGACCGCATTTACTTGCGCACATCTTGGTTAATTTTGAATGCTAATCCGGGGACCAAAGCTACTAACTGAACAGGTGGTGTCAATGGCACGCGACTTATAGGTCTCGTCTATCGATTACGCGACCGCAGGTAATTGAATAGCTCTTAGTTTTGGCAATGCATGAATTATGCATAGTAGTGTTTCACTTTCGTGCTTTGTGATATCAGAATTTTGTGTACATACCTTGTTTCTATAGAGCTTATCAGAGGTCCCAAGTACCGAAAATAAACAATTTTAACAATAAAATAAAGAAGACGGGGAAGGAGAAGCTGAGAAATCAAAAATTGTCCTTGTGATTTTTCCTCGTTTTTTTTTGTTTCTTGTTGGTTGATTGGTTGGAGCATGGAGGTTGTATTTTCCTTTAGTGATGATGGGATGATATTCTGAAAATAAAAAGCTGCTAAGCAAAACTGCAAGGTGCCCACCAAGCACATGCTCTCCATTAACCAAAGCATAGTGGTGTCTATGCTTCCAGAAAACCTAATTATTCCCAGCGCTATAACGGGGGTCTGACGAAATCTGTCCCCAATTCATCTCAATTTCAAATACAATAGCTCGTCCACCCAACTGACCCGTAAGTCATCATGTGAAAGGTAATTAAAAATTTACCTGTTTTCAAAATGGGTCAGCTAGTAAACTATCATACTTGCACTTTCCCTAAAATAGGTAAATTCACATACATTCAAAGTTAAGGGATTTAAAATAACATCCTGAGATTGTATAGTTTAGTGACCAATCAAATAGATCAATTAAATCCCATTTGCCTTAGATTCAACCATATTAGATTAATTCGAATATAATATGATTTAATGTTAATGCAAATAGATATTAATTTGAAATCCTAACCTTGATTGGTTCGAACAACAATTTGAAGGATTAACTTTTAAATCCCTGAATTTAGAGTGTATAACCCAATTTTTCTGATTTCCATGTCATTTCTTCCCTATCGCTTTAAATTGTGAACATGATGGCTCTAACGCTTAAGTTGGAAACTCTCCAATAATCACAAAAATCATACCCAGCATTTGCTGCTTGTTTAAAAAATACTAATTTCTCACCTTTTTGTGACGGGAGGCATCTAACCCATAGTGTGGGTTGTATGTCAATGAACCAGTTCCCGTAGGATTTTGTGCTAAGTTGAGTTTCTTGCTGTTTTCATGTTGCGGATTTAGTGGGTGGAGACAGCAGACAGTCAGAAATGATGGGGTGCAAATTTTGGACTGCTGCCCCCACCCTTCCTCAAGGGGGAAGGGAAATGTACTACAGGGAAAAATTGTAAAATCGAGTCAAATGTGTTTTCATGTACATGAAACATGTTCGTCTCCTTGTAAGGATTAGAAAAAAGTATATTGCCTAGGTTCCGACCTTTAGTTAAGCGCTATAGCCCTATGGTTCAAGGTCATCCTGGGGTAAAATTTACCCAATGCTCAGATTTTGTTGAAACTGGTTGATAAGTTGTTTGTAGTGTCTCACAGGATCCAAAATGTCTTATTTTACAGTGTGTGATATTTGGTTGGATAATTAACATAGCAAGATGTCGCAAGGGTCTACGGGGTCTATGGGGGTCACCAAACTTTCCCTGGATGTCGCAATTGTGATATCAAAGATCAATTAAAATGCATTTTTCCTGTTTCAGTATGACCCAAGGAATCATTTGACACTAAGGTTCAACCGATAATCGGATCGGATATCTTATCGGCCGATATTACCCATATCGTAATTATCGGATCGGCAAAAAAAGAGGCTTTCCTCACCGTTATTTGAGAGAAACCAAAATTGTCAGGCAGCAGTCCCTTTTATGCTGAAATTTATTTTTTGGTTTGTTTTAATCCATCTGAGAATTTATTTTTTATAATGCAACCATAATAAATATCCTAATTGCCTCATACTCATGTGAAAATGTTAAATTTTGTTAAGAATAACCCCCATACAGCTTAAAAAAAAAAGAAAAGCAATAGCTGTTAAAAAAATTACAGTACCATAACTTTTTTGTAGTTTTGATAATTTTCCTTGGATCAACCCTATAGTTACTCATTGCATATTAAACCCATGGAAATTATAGGGTTGATTAAAGCATTATAAAACGAATAAATTTATTGGTATGGATTTTTTTACAGCTACTGTATTTGCTTTTCTTTCTTTTTTAGCTGTGTGGGGGTGGGGGGGTGGGGGGGGTTTATTCTGAACAATTAACTTTTCACATGTTCTCTTTGGACATTCTGATTTGAGTATGTGTGCAATTAGGATATTTTCTTCTTGTTGCATTGACAAAAAAAATTACTATCTACGATTGGATTACACGAACCAAAACATCAATTTCAACATAAAAAAACTGCTGCTGTGCTGACGTTTTAGTTTCCTCTCAATATCGGTAAGAAAGCCAATTTTTAATGTATTTTGATACTGATATTTATTACAATATAAACGCTCACCAAATATCGGATCGCTATCGACCGATATTAAAAATGTAATATCGGTTACATCGGAAGACAAAAGTCATTTCGGTTTGACCCCCTATTTGACAACCCTTCAACAACATCGGAAGCTCATTTACCCCCCGGGAAATGACATTATAAGAGAAACCATTATGGGCTATAAACAAACAATTGCTTATACTAAAGGTTGGAACCTAGGCAAAAATTATACTTTTTCTATCCTTATGACGAGACGAACGCTTTAGTGTACATTAAAACCAATTTGACTCGTATATTTTTAAATTTCCTTGACTAACATTTTCCCCCTTGAAGAAGGGGCATATTGAGGACAAATTTCACCCCCCATCAATTTCTGACAGTTTCGGTCCTATTGAAACCCAACAGCAACAAAACAATTTTAGCATGACAAATCCTATGGGATAACACACCACCCACACTACAAGAGAAAGCTCTGTCCCTCCTGTACCCCTAAAGGCCCGTACTTGGGTGGTCCATTTTTTTTAAATAAAAAAGGTCACACTTTAGAGAAATTTTGACTGATGAGGGATGTTAAGAAGTCCAAAAAGGGGCATTTTAGGGGCTTATATTCTACGTTTACCGAAGGTCCACTTTTTTTTCCGAAGTCACCGCCCTCCCCCAATAAATCGTGCCTAACCGATGTTTCAATCAAAAGGGTCATGCGGGTAATAAAACCAAAACCTCTCCCTACGCTTCCCTAGTCAAAAGCAATTACGTTAATATACGGCAAACGCAAAGAAGGTAAGGACAAGAGAGATGTTCTCCTGAAACTTTTGCAGGCTATTATCCTACATTACAGAGACCGATTGCCCTCAGATGAGCTCTTCATTTCCTCTCTTTACCTTCTCATTTTCTTCTTTTTAACCCTTTTTCTCCTTCCCCTAGGCTTTGAAGTCCCGACCCCAAGAATCCTGTGTATGTACCTACTTCACCGTTTCTTTCCCTTCTTCTTTTCTTAATCCTTCCCCTCCTTACCATAACTTGTTTAGCACGATTAACTACTTGGTCAGCCCGCTGCGCCAGTAAAAGCCGTCGCATCAGGGGAAATTCTCCCCCTCCAGCTCCCCCTCCCGGGTGTTAGGCCATTGCTGAGCTGAAACCGTAACCCATTTCTAAGGTAAATTGCCGAAAATAGGTATCAACTAGCTTCTCCCCCTTGTGTGACCTTCGACCTATGTGTGTGACCTTTGACCACAGATTTGTTCTGTGCCCATGTCAGTAGTTCTACGCAAATTGACCTCTAGATGACCTTTGACCTTTTGGGTCACTCTGAAACCCTGATAACAAACGTCAGACTGTCCTCTCCTACCTTCATACCAAATTTGTCACTCGGAAAACCCCAGGGTAAGTTAGCTGCCCAAAGACCCATATTTTTTCAGCCGTGTCACCGAATGCCCATGCCCCTGGGTTTGGAAGCGAGAGCCTAACACCCAAATCCAGTGGCTCAAATTAATATTATTATTATATGTGAGTCCCCCCCCCGGGATCAGCCCATATGTGAAAGCATTTATGCTTATAACGAAATGCATAGCCGGACAGACAGATAGATCTGTTTTTTAGTAGGCCTAGTATAGATATCTGAGGATTTTCGAGACGAGCAAGTAGGCGCGTAACCAGACCGAGCCCTCCGGGGGGGGGGGGAGACTCAAGGCGTTTCCCCATTTTTTTTGGGTAGACCCCAGAATTTCCCCTTCTCTTTTCCCATTTTTTTATTTTTAGCTTCGTTCCGACCCCAATTTTAGTTGTCCCAGGGCCGGGGCGGTTGTCAGTTCCCCCCGCTATTTTATCGCCACTGCGAGCAGATAAAATTGTCTTCATTTAATTAAGAGGCTGGAGGCGCGATTCTTGAAATGCAAAAAAATTAGAATGGAGATCTTTTCAATCATGTCAATAGTGACAAACTATCAAAATTAAATGTATTTATATCCAATAAATGTACACGACAAGGGTTTTCCGTATATTGCTTAAAATAATAATATACTAACACTACTATTACGACTTTATTTTGAAGAGAGTTTCAATAACATTTAAACCGAGAATCGGGATATTAGATTACAAACACAATGTAATACAACAAAAATTTCAACCTGGAAATTACTTGTCTGTGTGCGTCGGGTTGATGCTGCTGCCTGAGCCAAACCGCAATGTGCGCGTGCGACACCCATGTGTTCTTCAACAGCCGCTCCGTTCCCAGGGCCCCGTTTAAAATCCTGCGCAAAAAATAAGCCGTGGCACTGATTGTCTGGCTAAACATCTCTTGCACATATACCAGGCACGCGTCGCGATTGACTGCGAGTATCCGGACAACCATTTGTTTTTGACTAAGTTTGTGGCCGAGTACTTCCCCCCCCGACCTCGTGGAATTTGAGACGTTTTCCTACAGATTCCGGAGGGTCCACGGAATGGTTGAAGAGTCTATGTACATTTAGTCGCTTAGCATTTTCATCATCCGTGGACCTGAGGGAGGTCTAGGTGAAAGAATCTTCCCATGTACAACTGTATGTATGACATTAGAAATTTGCCGTTGACCGGAGGCAAGTAAATGTAATCGTAGAACTTATGTGCTTGACGCTAACAGCCCGCCGCCATGGCGTCCAATACGTGACAAGCGACAAAAACAAAATCGGTAGAGACGGTCTACTGTCCTTCCACAATCGACTTGGAAGCAGGAATTGGCCTTCTAAGATCACGTGGACGGTCATTAATCTCAAATAACGGGTCATACATATATGATAGATTATTAAAGTATGAATTTCTATGTATGGATTCTTGAATTGTGGACGCTTATTATGAGTTGGTCCAATTTTTGGAAAATTTAAGAAGTGGGTGACGTCACAGCATTGTTTGACGTTTATTTTTGGCCCCGGGGGCACACTCAGATATTACTGCGCTAAAACGCATCCGCTTTAATACACGTGGAAAAGGATCGCATTTTCCGTCATCGGACGTTGTTTGGGGAAATAAGGGGTAAATTTTTGCACTGTTTTGACATTAATGGTGTGTTTTTGGAACTACGCTCATGCATTTTGGCCTAAGGTAATGGTTATAGGACCTTAATTTAACATTCCCCCAGATTTGTGTTTGCAATCCGACCCACCCGAGCGTTCTGGAATAGCCGCCTCATAATGATTTTTTATATCCTACACCACAACACCCTGTGACTTTGTATATATCGCCCTTTATGGCGTGCTTATATAAAGCTATTGTTGAGATAATTTTGCAGTCTTCGATAGTAGCAGGGGGTAGGACATGCAACCTAACAGCAACATCAAATCTAAAATAATAAAATACAATGTAAATATAGATTATTGGTGTGTAAACTCCCATCTTCTCAAACTTTGCTGCAAAAATTAATGCCCTACCGAAACCTAATACCCTTGAACATAGGCGCCATGGCTACAGAGCTACGCGCTCTGTAGCCAGGCGCACATATAGTACGCTCTAACCCCAAACCATGGCTACTCACCACACAGCCAAAAATAACCATTGCAAATCTGGATGTGCGTATGTGGTAGCATCGTGTAAGAGACTAATTATAATTGCTTGCTCACTGCAATAGGTGAATTTAGGCACCGAGAGGCGAATTTATTTGTTGGATTTTGACATGAAAGAGGTGAAAAATCTGTGATTGGGGTAAATATTCTGACTCAGGATAGTCTCAGGTATTTTAGTTCTGCTAAGCATAACTCCACTATGTCTTTAACCCTTGTCATTAACGGATGTGGAGTTCTCCAAACCATATGGGTTTCCTTTTCCCTGTTACCAGCATGAGCAGGCCATTTCAAAGAGCCAACTTTGCACACTGCAGACGAACTGAATATCAAAAGCAATTTAGAATCAAGTTGAATATGTTCCTTAGAATAATCAATTACCTTTTCAAAAAGCTAATCCTCAAAAAGTTGTCTAAAAGAGAAGAAATCCAGCATTTTCTGGTGAAAACACCTTTCTCATGCAGGATTCGTTTGCAACCGGCCTGAATAAATGTGACCTTTGATCCGGAAGGTCACATACCGTACCGGTACCCTGGACCAAATTGAATCCCTGAGCCTCTACTATACGCACGGCCGTTACAATGTGCTGCTATTCACTTGAGCCGTCATGTTTGTTAGTTTCGAACGAAGGGCCAGCGACTCAGGTGCTTACTGGAGAAAACAGGAGAAAATTAATCCTTGTTTGGGTGACCCATGTGCCGTATGTATTACCTCTCTGGTACCCCTTGTCAATTATGGATCATTCATGCACTGAGTGGCAGAAGTGATTGTAGTCGCAATTTCGTTCAAAATTTTTTAATTTCTAATTCTTTTAATTTTTTTCACATATGTCATCGCGTTATATAGAATCTCAAGTTGTGATTGGTAGTGAAATCAGGGATATATCGCTCATTTGGAGGGAATTTGAGATCGACGAAGTTGAGGTAGGTGACAGGTGAATGTATTATGTATCTATTTGCAGAACTACCACACCGTTAATGACAACATGTAGCTTTGTTGGCCGACTCGCAAGATTGACATTTCCAATGCTTTGATCACACAAAATACACCAAACTTTAGCTGCAATTTTCTCATCTTATTTCTTTATTTCCGGCGTCCAAAACATGATTGCACCCTATCACCAGATAATATGAAAATCTTAAATTCCTGCGTTATTATTATTCCATTGAATAAGATGATTTACGTTGATTTTAGAAGTAATTTCCGAGACCTCCGTTTTTCACGTGTGCAGTCAACGATGCCATCTTTGTACTGCGAACGCGCCGATTTGTGGGTAACAACTACGTAACAACAATGGGTGATGGGGTTTAAAATGATCTTTTAACTTGGTTTAAAAGGTCAAATATGACGTCAAATGTTTGTATCGTGGTTGCGACTTTTTCAAGTATCGAAATCGGTCAAGGGAGTCGGAAATTTGTAATTTTCCCAACTGAAAGCTGAAAAACTACAATTTTTGCACTTTACATCAACTCTAACAGGGTAGGCATTAGGGGACTCTTTTAAAACATACATTAATCGATTTGGGGGAGTTTTTTTCACCCTAGAAAGTGTCATTTCGAAGCTGAAATCGTTTTCGCATTGTGTCGCAGAGCATGAACAAAAATTGGGGTGTCCTTTCATGGCAGTGCAAAATGGCTGACCGCATGTATGAAACACATGCGTTACGACCACTTGGCTACTTATGGTGATCTTTATGTTGCCAGTTGGTCTCGCAGGCCCCGTAACATGTTTCGACGTGATCGTAGTGATGACCAGAAAACAAACCAGCATGCCAAGGTTTGAAGAACAATATCTCGAGAAAGGAAGGTGATATTGAAAAGATTTTTTCACTACTGGCTTTCTCTGATTCTGAATTTTTTATATATTCATCACTTTAATACATTAAATATTTTTTTAAATTTTGGGTAACATAGCTACAACATGTTAAAGACATAATGTGGAGTTATGCTTAATAGCAGAACTACAGGTATTTTAGAATCCAGGTTCTATGGTCAAATGCTTCAAATATAGAGGGAAATGGGGGAATAGGGGATCATGTCGCTGCGGGTGGGTTTTTCACCCGCAGCCTATGCCACAGTACGGTAAAGAAAAACTAAAGCTTTGGAATACAAATAGCTGCGCGCTCGAAATCTGGTTCTAAACGGACTAGTCATGTCATGACTGTGGATGGTCATGATGGTAAGAAGCTGTTAATTAATTCGTTATATGACCCTATGATATGGGTAAGTTGGACATATTTCTTGTATTTCTTGTAAACATTTTCTTGATTTTTTGTAACCTCATGATTTTAACCCAGTTATATTCATGTTTTCATGTTTGTTTGGACTGAGCCAGCCAGCTAGTCAGTGCCGTGGCAGTTGCCCAGGCAGCAGCCTTATCAGACACCACCCCAATTAAGTGACTGTAAGTTGTAACGACTAAACGAGCCTAGCTTTATCATGCGATTGATCCTTCACTTAACAAGGCAATGTCCTCAAGTAGCCCCCGGATCATTAACACACTGAAAAAAAAAACCCTAGCTTGGGAAAAAAAATACACGCAGATGCTAACGCGCCCTTATAACGGCGCGCCGTGCAGGATCCTGCTTAGCGCTCCGTTAAAAAAGGCAAGAGTAAATGTGTCAGACGTACTCCCAGTGCGGTGCTTACCTTGATGTTTTAAAATTAATAATAAAACAACTAATAATAATAATGAAATAATAATAAGATACAAGCATAATAATAATAATTTGTTACTGATAAAATATAATTGCCCTTAATTCCGTTTAAAAATTATGAATACCTTAATTAAAATATAAATCAGCAATTTTCTTTTCACAAATTTAAACATTTACTATGTTAACAACATACAATAATAAATAATTGCAAAAATTTATTATAATGTCATTTTCGTTAGAATAACCATTCGATTCATAAAGTAATCTTAATAACGATAATATACCATAAATTTGGTTTTTCACACTTTGGCAATTAACTATATAAAACAAGAATAATAATAATAATAATAATATGGCAAATTAATATAATGCCCTTTTTTTATTCCATTAAAATGATAAATCTAATAAGTGCAAACTTTCTTTACAACAAATTTAAACATTGAACTATATAATATTAATAATGCAAAAAATAAAGTATAAGCCCTTTATTCCGTTAAGAATTATAAAATAATCTTAATAAAATAAAGCTATTAACACAAATTTAAACATTGTAACTATGTAACATAATAATAATATTGGCAAAAATTATATACTGCCCTTTATATTTATTCCGCTAAACTAAACATTCATACCAGTAAATCTGATTAATATATAAATACATACAATTGTTGACACAAATTTAACCAATTAACTATAAAACCATAATAAGAATTAAATTTATATAATGCCCTTTATTCCGTTAAAAATGATAAAATAATCTTAATAAGTAAGTACAAACAGGTCTTTACAACAAATTTAAACATTGACTATATAATAATAATAATAGCTGGAAAAATATAAATAGAATGCCCTTTTTCCGTTAAGAAAGCATAAATACACAAACCCGTCAAAGGATTAGCAGCGATTGCTAATCCTAACATCGAAAAAATCATCAAAATTCATATTTTTGTATTTTTGTTACTGCATGGATGTGCTAACATACCTTGCAAGTGGTTGGTTTGTGAAATCCGCGTATTAAGACAAGGCAAGTACTTTTTATCTGATTCTTTATTCTATACGTGCGTATCAAAATTCCGACTTGAATCAAAAAGCCTGCTCGGAATTCCCAATTTTAAAAGCGTGATATTGGTTGCACCATGATCATACAGTTTGACCTCACCCACAAAGGTGGTTGATCTTTGTTATGCTGTGCTCTAGTAAACCCCAATCAGCTGTTTATTGTAGATTTTGAGACGTCATCGATGTAATGTCTATTTATGGGGCCGGTCTAACAAATTTTCTCAAATACTTCATTTTTTTTTCACTATTGGGTGGTTTGTTTATACATTAAAGATGTCATATGTAATGCACACACTTATCCCCTGATTTATAAGTTAAAAAAAGAATGCATTTCCACATTTTTCAATTCTCTTGAATATCGCTGCTAATCCCTTTAACAATAAATCATTATACCTTCTTTACGGATAAGCCCGTCAGTACAAATAGACCCGTCTGTAACAATAGACCCGTCTTTGCCTTCTCTTAACTCGTTCCCCCAAACATAACCATGCCCCTCTTTTGCTATTATATAAAGCCCCCAAAAGAAATCCCCCCGTTTTTAGCCCCTCCGGGGCGGTAGTATTAGCCTTGATGAAAGTATCGTCACTATAATACATATCCTCAATGCCCCGTCTGTGTACAAAATTCCATTGAAACGGGGTCTATTTGAGGATATGTATAAGAGTGTTGGATGTTGACATCACGCTTATACATATCCTCAAAAACCCCTTTGTGTACAAAGTTTCATTGAAACGGGCTATTTGAGGATATGTATTAGAGTGGCACGAACTTTTGTTTAGTAACTGATTTATCAATATACAGTGGTGCGATATTGGGGGAAAACATGGTTTGTTGAAAAAGAGTCATCACTATTACATATCCTCAAATAGCCCTGTCTGTGTACAAAAGTTCCATTGAAACGGGCTATTTGAGGATAGTAATTAGAGTGACGACTTTTGTTTCATTACCTGATTTATCAATTCCAATAGGTGCTATGAAAACATGGTTTGGAAAAAGAGTCCATCCTAGTATATCCCTCTTATACAATCCTCACATAGCCCCGTCTGTGTACAAAAGTTTCCATTAAACGGGGCTATTTGAGGATATGTATTAGAAGTGACGAACTTTTGTTTATTACTGATTTCATCAAGGTTTAATGTTAGCTTTGTCCTTCGGGACGAGAAAAGGGGATTTCTTTTGGGGGCTATTTAAGCCAGCAAAAGAGGGGTTTATAGTTTTGGGGGTAGAAGGTTTAAGCAAGAGTGGTTGAAGGGTCTATTTGTTCCGACGGGTCTACTTGTTCCGACGGGTTTTTGCTGGCGCGTTTTTTGGTCAAAAGTAAAGTGTTATTTGGGCAGTATTTGAAAGTGCGAGTTGTGCAAATGAAAGATCGAGCGAAAACGGAAGATATAGTGCAAGTCATGCTTTTAGGTTAAGGGGGGTTTCAACTAAAATGGATTAATAAAGTGCAATAACTTTACTGCTTTACCGACATATAGGCCTACCAGAAACGGATAAAGGAAATTGCTACCCAAGCGAGAAGACGCATTCAGTGAACCACGTTATTATTATTATTAGGCCCAAGTACAATTTATTATTATTATACAACGGAATAAAGGAAAAATTACTAAAGCGGAAACGCATTCAATTGAACCACTTTAATCTTCTTATATATTAGTCCACCGGGGGACTTAGTCCTATTACAAATTTATTATTATTAATTGATGCCTATAGTTATTACACCTGTCAGTGTATGGCGCCACTATGCGACCCCGGGAATGGTGAGTCATTTGTCAATGTGAGGAAGCTTTACCTCTACCATGACGCAACCCCGTGTCTCAAAGATTGAAGCACCTTTGTACAATGACGGGCTACTTCAAATACATTTTGTGACGCACCATTTCTTGATAATGACGAACCATTTAACTGTCCTAATGCCGCACGTCTGTCATGACGAACTGAATGAACTGAGTGAAATTGTCATTCCGATACCCGGCGGCGCGTAAGCCATGGCATCGCGGCCCTTTTTGGGTTTCGTACATCGCGGCCTAAAAAGTATCGCGAATTACGATATAATCTTGGCTTAATAAATTCCATTATTCGACCTCAATAGAGTCAATATGGAACATATAAACAACCATTCCAACACGACTCTAAACCCTTCTTTACTTAACTAAACAAACTTGCGTTATACTCGGCAGAAATAGATCCATATTTTCCACAAAACCTTGTAAGTTTTGACGAAATTCTGAGCATATCACTTAATAATCAATGGCTGCTACTCCTTAACTCGTGACTCTGTAATCAATGAAATTCGGTCAAAGGTGACAGGTCGTGATCATTACGTCCGCTGGGGTTGGTTGTTTAAAAGATCTCGTCGAGTCAGAAACTGAAACAATTTACTATATTCAAGCCTTGACGGTAGAGAAAATCCAATGCCATATTTAACAAATTGGAAAATGTTTTGAAAAAAAAAATAAGACAAGCATAATGACACGCTTTGGTTGTACCGTTTTTTAGTTTTTAAGTCATGAGAAGTCAATGTCATGTTGTGGTTTGTAAATGTGATCACAGAAGATTAACAGCAGTGAAGGTGGTGAATCAAAAACATTAG
Source organism: Ophioderma brevispina (assembly GCA_023653785.1). Classification (NCBI taxonomy): domain Eukaryota; kingdom Metazoa; phylum Echinodermata; class Ophiuroidea; order Amphilepidida; family Ophiodermatidae; genus Ophioderma; species Ophioderma brevispina. Next base: position 43,896 of record JAMKCH010035168.1, on the reverse strand, counting down.
GATGATAATGAGGACAAAAATGTTCTTGCTATTCTCCTGCACACATGTACGTTACTTATGTCATTCATCTCGTCTTGGTCGTCTGTCAATTCATTGTCCGTTTAACTGTTAGGTTGTTTACTTGTTAAAAAACGACAATCGTGTACGGCTGCTCACGTAGGCCTATCTCCTTCACACTTGTAAATCGAGCAGGGCTGTATGCACGTGGAAGATAAAATGCGCACACGGCAAAATGATCTTTTGGGTGATCCAATTCCTAATTGCCGTGGCCCCTGACAGTACAGAGTCCAGAAGCGTGTGGGATTTCCCAACAATAGAACGAGAAAGGCGATGTAAACGCTGCCATTTTTCTATCAATCTCGCCATCCACAAAAAAACATCTTGAAATGGGTTAAGGGACATTAAATCATTTACTCAAGGGTGGTATTTTTGGAAATAGTGAAGGAATGTGATTAAAACATCATCCATTGCAAAGAGCAAAGTAACAACCATTAGATGTTTACCGGCAGTACGGTATGTAATAATAACCTCATGGTAGAGGGATCATGTACGCCACGCGCGAATCGTCATTACTGAAATTATGAATGAACTAATGAATATTCTAACAGTCTCAGTAGCAGACTCCTTGACGTCATTATTAAAAATATCCAAACACCGGAGGGCCGGGCCAGGGCAAGCGAATCGATACGCACGCAATAGCGGACGTTTTAATGGACAGTATGAAACTATTTCTACCACAACAGATGGATATTATCAAGATTATTTACATTTATAATTGAACACACAATGAAGTTCTGTCATCACATATTTTCTGTTCACATTTCCCTTCAATTAAGCTAAACTTACAGCTCCCCCCGTCCACACTCTCTCCCTTTTTTCTCCCCCAGGCGACGAGTCCGAGTTACCCATTTTTTTTTTTTTCATGGAAATTCCCTCTTGACGGCACCTGGGGTACCGTGGCTGCACCTTAGATATGCGCACGTGGCCCGGCGGAAGCAAGGTGCTGAATTCGGGGTCAGCGTTGTCACACAGAACATGTACAATGTAATTATAGGTCCAGTGTTAGATCGTTTTGAATATCTTGGTACGATGTTAATTATGATGTGGGCCTGACATCGTGGTTAATAAATAAGATGCATTTGTTGTTTTATCAAAGAGGTACTATCATACCTTCGACTATAAAAAAAAGAAGACTAATGAAGGAAAAAGAGGAAAAAAAATAAAAAATTTAGAAAGTTTTAAAAATGATACTACTAGCTTTCCTATTTCTGTTTGAAAAGATCTTAAGTATTCAAAATGACCAAAAATACCTGATTAAATACCTTGAGCTCATTGATTTTGTTTCCTGGTTTTCACGTGTTAAAACGTGTGTGGTGGTGTGTGTGTGTGGTGTGTGGGTGTGTGTGTGTTTGTGTGTTGTGTTGTGTTTGGCGTGATTGCGTGATGCGTTGTGTGTTGATGTTCTTATGAAATTTTGATTCTTCTGTTGCGGACCGTTGTTGATTTGTATAATTTTAAAATACTAATATTGAAAGAAAGGGAATAGAAGAAAGGAAAAAAAAATATACTATTTTCTTGATAGTGACCGTTCACAAATGGCATGGGCGGGGCGGCGGAGGATGGCAAATGGAATATGTTCAAGATTTTAGGGCCCCTCTTCAAGCCTCAAATTGTTTGTCCACGCCCCCGGCAAAACATTATTTTGGGTGGGAATGCTCCACGAGCAATGAAAATCAAGGGTCTTTTGGAACTGAAAAATGATACTGAAAACTGGTCTTTTGGAGCTGAACTCTGGACTTGATAATACCTCGATTGGGAAAAAGGTATAAAAGGAAAAAAAATGATAAAATGTTAGGTGTTTCACTATATATTTAAAACACTTCAAGGTACGTATACGCGTGATAGAAGTACAATAAAAGACTTCTAGCAACTACCCCTGGAACACGAATGCATCTTTATTGGCTCATTGCAAAGTCATCGATAAACGAGATTTCACAACAATCTATCTAGATGTTTATGCTCATTTTTATATCTTTCACATCTAAGAGACAACAAAGTAGCCTAGGTGACTAGCGCCTACAAACAACAACAACAACAACAACAAATACAGCAGCCTGCACGGACGTCGTGCAAAAAAAAAAATGATCCAATCTGAGCATAGAGGTATCTGAGCAAAGTTTTAGTATTATGAATGTTCTGCTTCTGTCAAAACATATGTCACTTCGCCGGCGATGTACTCGAGTCAACTCACGCATCATTGCGTATTTTTGTAAGCCAGTCTAGCAGATGCTACGGCAACAGTGAAAAAATTCCCTGTAATTTATAATAAAATGACTGAAAAACCACATGTTGCCACATGCGAACCCAGCAAAATATTTAAATCGTCCGCCATTTCGTTACATTCATTTCCTGATGCCGATGGACAAATTGACGGAGATCGTCCTGGGTCATTTTTCTTCCGTGCGCAAGTTGATTATCTTCCAAAAATCACATGTTTACACTATAGGTTAGTTCGCACACTTGAAATATTTAGTGCCGGAGTTATTTTACAGCATAGGTCACCAAAAAACAAGTTTTACGAACATGACAAACGAATAAAAACGCAATTCAACAGTGGAAACGTGGCGAAGGCGCCGAAGTTGGATACACTGCTGAGGCATTGTAAAAAAGGTGGACGAGGATGGCCTATATCATACAAAAACGTTCGTATTGAAGGAAGACGGGAATTTACCGAACCCAGTAAAATGACGGACATTTACGCCACCATTTCTCAATGTTCTGGACGGACCAAAGGCTTCAATGATGGTACCCTGCGTCAAGAAGGTGGTGGTAAATGACCCACCCATGACGCAACTTTCCCGGGGGTCGTAGCTGCCGCCATCACAAACGACAGGTGTATTAAACGATTTTTTAAATTTTGGTAAACTAAAAAAAAACCATAAAATTAATTTTATATTTTTTTAACTGAATCAGTAAAGGTATTTGTTCATTATAAACAAACGAAAAGCGCAAACGAACTGGGGGTCAATCTACGCTTATGACGGCACATATTTATTTTCAGTAAGCTAGGGGCCTTTCATATTGTCGGCTATTTTACGGGGTATTGAGGAATTGCCACTAACAATAGGGTGTCAGGTGATTTTTAGAGGTGTTTTTTCCAGATTTTTATTTTTTTAAATGAAGATCTTGTCAAAAGAAACAAATTGACACCAAAATTATTTCGAATGGGTAAGCGTTTGTGGATTAGGCAATTTTAAGGTGCTAAAAAACATCGCATTTTTCGTCTTCTTTTTGGTAAAAAAAAGTAAAAAAAAGGACATGGGCGATTAATGACTCAAAAATTCACTTCAGATCGGGTATGATGACAGTTTTATGGTAGTTCTACTTGTTTGATTAAAATATCCACGTTTCATGAAGAGTGGGACATCGTTTTGGAGTAACAGGCTTTTGAATTTGCCAGTTGCCTATTTTTGGAGTACCCACAATGCATGCGGCATATGGTCCCAGGTGAAAATTCAACCTGTTACAAACCTATGGGGAGTTATTACAGAAATACCATTTATATGGCTTTTTGAAATGCCTATGATATTAAATCTATCAAAGCAGTGAAACTGAAATGTGGTATATTAGGTCATTATTAGACTCTAAAGATTCCTGAAAAAAAATTGCCGAACGTCTTCAAGCTTAGGGTTGTTGCCATTAATTACCATATTTAAGGAAAAAAATTAGCAAAACATTATGGATTATAAAAGTGGTTTTAATGGAGGGTTTTTGCTCTACAAGTTACTTAGAACATAGAAAATACTGACAAAAAGAGTTTACGTCTTGAAATTGACAAAGTACTACATGTTTCACTCCATAAGATATGAGGTTATTCATTTTTATATGGGGAAATTACATAAGAAAATCCATGATCACTAAATTACATGTACGAACCACGCAATTATAGGAAAAATTGGCAGCATTGTTGTGCTTTATGCCAAGAAATTCATATTTTTTTATAAAACCATGAATATTATGATAATAATAACCAAACACTACAGGCTAATGAAAGCCTGTAAATTATATCAATAAATACATAAGTTCTTCCCATGTCATTGCACAACTTGCAAATATCACCTTGGGGATTTCACGATGTTTATTTTAGGTCATTAAATTTGTCCCATGCTTTTGAAAGCTGTGAGAATGCCAAAAACAAAGAGTAGGCAAGGAGTTTGTCCACTGGATATATATAAAGAGTTTCAAATGAATCAAATGTGTGGTTAATTGTTGAAATTATGTAACAATCTGTAAGGGTGAATTTAAAATTGGACATGAAGGGTCAATCATATCAAACATGTAACAGGACTGATGAGATCTTAGCTTTAAGGCCAACCATGCAAAAAGTAAAGTAGGTCAGGTCTTTAGTGGTGTGTGTGTGTGTGTGAGGGTGTGTGTGTGGTATGGGGGGATGTGTGTGTGATGTGTGTGCTGTGTGTGGGTGTGTGTGTGTGTGTGTGTGTGCATGCATGTTCTATTGGCTTGTATGTGTGGTTGCATGGGTCCCGGGGGGTATGGGTGCATGTGTTTGTAAGCAGGAAAGACCAGTGAAATAGTGATTATTTGAGTGTGTACATGGGTGTGCCGGATGTGGAAGTTAGTATGAAGGTTGTGCATACAGTCTAGTATGTGCATGGGCATATGTGTAATGGAAAACAAAAAACAAATACAATCATTCTCCAGCCGACGGTCCTAAAACAGCAAATTTAGATTGTAATAGTCTTGCATAAACAAGCTTAGGCCAGGAATATAGGGACAAAGTACATGTAAATTTTCAATGGAGAAGGTTAGAATATCACTGAATATCTTAAAATATCAAAATTAAAAGAACATGTTGATATTTATTTACTGCCGGCAAAAAACATGAAACCCGCCTTTGAAAAAGAAATGAAATAACAAACAAGTCAGCAACGGGACCGTAGTCTACCGCTTGCCACTGCCCCGACACGGGCATACATGCACGGACTTGTACTACGTGCGGTGGATAGAGGCTATACCGGCCAGGGTCTGTGACTGCCGATGCACATGAAATGCAAGCAAAGTTACAAAATACAGTCTGTCCCCATCAAGGTTATATTGTATAAAATTCAAAAATTAATATTAAATATTATGCCTACCGCGGTCATACAATAGTGATAATATGAGAGTCTTTCCACTGAGAGCTGTATTGGAAAACTACGAAACCACTCCGCATCCCAGCATGCATACATGCGGCATGACGATTATCACGGTATTCGACGCATGGTGTTTCCCGGGGGCTCACCCACGTGTCACGCTCATGGGCATCTGCAACTCTAGCGCGATTGGTCGAGTGCAGCTTCCTATTGGAAAGCGATGGGGAATATATGGGAACATTGGGGCGGGACAAAATGTAAAATCGCACCCGGATAGCGACCTCTGACCTCATCTGCTCACTGGAAAAATTAGCGTACAAACAGAGCTTTCTACGGTATGTCACACGCCGTTTGTTCTGGGTTATGGAAGCCACTAAATGAAATCAGTGAATTTTTATAAAATTTAAAAAATACTTTCCCGTTTAGCTGGAAAGCTGAAATTTCGCTCATAAATGACTTTGAATGTGTCCTAAATTAATTGATAACACAAAAAGTGAACCTTCTCGGTTTTAACCGGGTGCGATTTGCCGAAGAAAACTGTGAGTGGAGGACAAAAAACGGGGACCATGCACAGCGAGGGTAGGGTTTCGCGGTGGTACTACGCGGTGAGTGCCGACTTCAAACCAATCCAAAACTGTTTTTTAATTGGACTTTGGTCCTTTTTTTCGATATCTATATTAGATTCATCCTTTTCTGATTATATCATGAAGTTTTTGGAACCATATTGATAATAGCCTCAATAATAGAGCGCTTTTAAAATTGTATTTTCGTGAATCGCCACCTATTGCATTTCGCATATGTTGTAGTGACGGGCTCGACGTGGTGCACTTAACGGACACCCTACTAACAATACACATGTAAACTCGTCATGTCCAGATGCAATCTAAACTTCCATTGTCGTGATGAGGCTAAGCCTGGCTAAGCCTAATCCTAGTACAACGGAGTCATACTGAAATTTCGGGCATGTCGCGAGTCCTTCTCATCTTTTGCATTTAACATTTACGAATCACCCTCATTCTAGTATGACGACATTACATAAGTCAAAATCGTGTAGCACGTATCCCGACAAGAATATCTCCAAAAGCAGACTTAATATTTATTTTCATCGAATAACAAATTGCAGGAGATAACTAACAAGTGTACAAGTAGGTGCTGATAATACTCGGCCATGATTAGGGTTATTTTTCAGTGTTCTATTGACTTCACGCAGGACTGAGTCGACAAGTCCATACTTTATACAGTGCTGATGACGATTGCTACGGGTTTTCAATGCATATGGCCTTTACGTCGTGCCCACGACCAATGTCAAAAACGACGTAAAGGTCCCTGTACTATAATCGTATTCATTAATTTCCTGGGCACTCCAAGACGAACAAAAAACCGCGTATGTGCGTATCGATTACCTCGGAAGCGTATGTTTCAATGCCCGTTCTTGACAACGGCAATATGGCGCGTTTAATGCAGGGCGCAGTCGGGCGTAGTCGTGCGTAGTTGAATGCATGAACGCTTGTATCAAGCTCTCTTTTCGTACGCCGTGTCCCAGAATTAAGAATACCTTATAGCCTATCCCACTGGCACTGCACTGTAACCCTCAGCAGACTTGAATTCGAAACTTTCTGGTTGACACCCAATTAAAATGTCCTTTAACATCTTTTTTTTAAATTTATCTGACACAACTCTAATTCATATGATGTTTTGACTTACACAGATCACCAGTTATTTGGTTTTCGAACGTAAAATCATTAAACTTTTTATAAAAACGATAAAAAGCAGCCCGAAGCAGCCTAAATTTCTTGAATCATAGCGCCCTCATGCTGAAATCAATGCCGAATTCAGGGTGATTGGTTTTGCTCTAAAAACAGAAAAAGATCAGAATTATATTAAGAATTACACCCGGAATTCGCATACAGTCTGGCTACTCATTTACTTTGATTTATCATATTTTGTTGTTCAAAGTACTAGATTTAAAGAATGGCTCTCTAAGAACTTTTTTTTATTAGGTCAAGTGCACGACCTTCTTGCTTATCTGCTTCTGCTAGCGCTTGGCAACGTTTGGTCCACAATCATTGTTTGCATGATCCCATCCATGCATCACTGCCACCAGTTTGCAATCAGAGTATTGCAGAATTGTACCTTTTGCGTAGTTGGTTATTAAAATGAGTATCCCAGAAAAAGGAAGCGCAAGCCTACCTAGAGGAACACAAAATTCTTGATGGTGACATATCACATTGAACTTGTTTTTCACAAGACCAGTTTGGTACATCAGTGTCAGTGATTCACAGATTGAAATCTTTGAATTGCTAATGAATGTCAGTTTACACTTCACCAGCAAATTGAGCAATGAATGTCACTGACCATTTATGACTGGAGGAACGGGACATTGATGTACAACTTGAAACCTGTCATGTTGTCTTGAAGTGAACTTGTGCGTGGCATGAGTGTGAAGCTAGATAGATAGACTACAGTTCCTTTTATCAGACTTAGCCGAGGAGTAATGCATGCATGACATAATTCAGATTACTGGAAATGAATGCCAAAAAGACCTTTCTCAAAGAGTTGTTATCAGTTTAATAATAATGCATGAATCTTCATGATTTATCTATTAGAAAGTAGAAGACTTAGAGAAGTAAAATAGCTAACTCAAGTTAGGAATTAGAGAATAAAACTAAAAAGATTTGTTGGTTTTTTTGCCTAAATAGGGCTTCTACTCTCAAGGTAACTTGCCAGTGCTTGCCTTTATTCTTTATCATCGGCCTCGTGGCAGTATCACTTCAACCTGTGCGTACGTCTCTAATAACCCGAATATTAGTTATCGCAGCCAGGTTCATCGGAGGTGAAAACAAACAGGTCACTCCTAAGATTAGAGGCAGTTTGGCCACCCTTTTGACCATGTCTTTGGATTGTTTCTAGCATGCACGTGAAACGAATAGGCATGGCTAAAATGTGCATGTTATTTCCTAAGTATTTTTGAGGAAATGAACAAACAAAATTAAATATAAATAACATAAAAACTAAAATACATGGTCGATGAGCTAGTTTGACATAGAAACTCCCGTTTCAAGTGCATGTGGTTACTTTAGGATTTCACATTGACTGAACAAGAAAACTACACGTTTCAACATGGCAAATTAATCTCCAACTATCAATTTGATTGATACAGTGATATAGGCAAACAACTGAAAATTTAATAAAAAAATGGAAGATACACTGATACAGTAACTAATAACTAGTAGTAGTAAAACCAAAGTTTTAAATCGGGTTTTGTCCCCGCTAACGGGGGTGGCCGGATTCACTAGCAAACTTATCTGGAATAATTAGTCATTGACCATGATCCATGAGGACAGGAGAATAGGAATAGAGGGTCAATGCAAAAGAATTGAATCTTTACCCTAATCAGGGAGGGGGTACCAATATTTGGATCATTCTGGGATGGAACCCGTGGGACTGCCTTTGGCATCTTCATGGTCAAATAGGTGTTTTTTACTTGCAAATTCTCTCCTTTGTCTTCCAAACCTGCTTTTTTCCACATTAACCATTGCACTTTAGTAGTTTTAAAATTTATTTTTTTATACTCTTCAGTGCAAAATGTACATTTCATGTATTTTTCAGCAGTGATAAATCTTGTCCATTTATATCCCAGATATGTTCCAATTTATACAATCTCCAGACAGCCTTTTATAGTCTGTAGGGTTGTGAAAAATATGCTGCATTAGTAATCTTTGTTTATTTTAAACTAAGGTTGAACTTGAAAGGATAAGTTGTGTGTTTATAATTTTTAAGGGTAAATAATTTCCTGGGCCCCACCCCTCCCCTCCCAATCTTTGGAAGTTTAATAGTAGCACGTATGTAAGAAAGGCTGTTTTATCAAAGACCCCCCTCCCCCTTTTCAGCATTGTTGTCACCCCAAAGACCCCCCCCATATTTTTTTTTAAATTTCACCAAAGACCCCCATATTTGTAACAATTTTACCACTGTCACCAAAGACCCCTATTTTTTTGGGACAACATTTTTAAAAGTTTCCCCAAAGACCCTCTATTGGTTCGGCAAATTTTGCAAAAATCTCATCCAAAGACCACCCATTTTTTGGGAAAATTTGGCAAATTTTGCACTTTTTAAAACCCCTATTTTGCGGAATTTGGCTGTCTCTCTCTCACCCAAAGACACCTATTTTTTCAGTCCTCTGTCACCAATCCCCCTGGGTTTTTGGATCGCGAGCCTTACACACCCTATCCATTTCATATGTGAGTTGTAATAATTTGGATCTATTGCTTGCTTAGGATTTAGACAGAGTCTTGTTTTGGGTAGCTAATTGTGCTACTGAACTTTTTAGGGGTGCCAATTCCATCTCAAAAATACTTGTTTTAGGGTGCATTTTTTCTGAACACCCTTAATGAATTTGGGAAGCCCTAACACAGGTACAAAACAGAATAAAGCACAGGTTTATTCCAGTTAAGGTTTTCTGAATTCATAAGTGGTGGTCAGAAAAAAGTGGTGTCATATGGGTCAGGTTACAGAAACTCCCTAAGACTATGGATTGTGAATACCATTTTTTTTTTCCATAAAAGGGGAAAAGAATAATAATGTTTAACCAATTATGAATCCATAAATGAAACTGGGCACAGATCTCCCTGCTGGAGTTGCTGCCTGAATTCATTTCACTGTGGATTAGGGATGGAAATTTGATTTCTGTTTCTTTTTCATGGGTGCTCACTCTTTTTTTTTGCTTAGTTTTTAACAGAATACATAAAAAAAATATTGACAAAAAACACAAAATGGAAAGTTATCTAGCAATTATGTTGCAATTTTCCTTAGTTACATATAATCCCAAGGCCTTTATGTTAGACTACATTGCCAAGACAAAGGCAGCCCGAGGACTACACAGATGGACCTATCCCCAGTTTTTATTTGATACTCTAATGTAATCGTTGTTTTGAATGCTAGACCCAACACAAAAAAAAGGAATTCATATCTATTATAGCATTATCACAAGGTACATACTGTTTTCACAACCACCAAATAAAAATTGCCATTTGGATTATGTTACAAAACGGCCCTAATTAAAACGTAATTTCTCATTAACAAAGTCGACTCATTTACTTAATTATTGCAGTTGACCCTGCATCCCATTCAGCAAAATGAATCCATAAGTTGAGCACGGATTTTTTGAGGTACTGAAGCGTGAAGACAACGATGAGTTTTGATCCCCTCTGAAACTGGTGGCTTTTAGAGGGAATATTCCCATCTTGTCTTGTCGTGTAGAATACTATCTAACGCCCCCAAAAATGAAGCAAAAGCTATAGGTTTGAATGTGCGCAACAGCGTAGTTTGTTACTTAAGGTAGTGATTGCGAATTGCGTGCTTGAAGTGATTATGGTTGGTGATATTGGGGGTGTTTTAAAATTGTACTGTAATTACCATAGAGAAGACTCACAGACTTGGTTATCTTGATATCGTGCTGAACTGGATCACTAACATAATTCCCCCAAAATATTGGCTAGGAAGTCCATTTTTTACTATCTTTCAATTTAAACAAATTTTTTATTTTTTTTATTTTTTTTACCTTTTTTCTAAACCCTCTTTGGCCGAGGGGTGCCAGACCAGATCTATTAGTGGTGTGGAATCATAAAAAAATACTGGTCAATGCAGAAATGTCTTAAAAACTCCATGGGCAGCAGAAGAAAGCAGGTGGTTTGGGAAACACTCTCCCCTAAAATTGAACCAGTTTCTTTTCTTTATTTAAACACTGAAGTTGTATTGTAGCTTGTCCCATCCCCGAAATTGCCATTTTTCCACATCAGTTGCTTTTTAGATTCCACCTTTTATTTAAAGGTGCAACCGAGAGATTTCACATAATCAAGGTATCCTAAAAAAATTGAAGTACTGACTTTTGCGTTGTGCCTGGTGTAATGCTTTTCCATCAAAAAAAATCCTATCTGAAAGGATTAAGCTGTAAAGGTTACTACTTTGGTACAAAAAATTGTGAAATGTCTAATTTCGTATAGGAGCAAATATGAAATTCGCCTATGTTTTATCGTGGAAATATAAGCAAATCAAATCACAATCAACCCTTTTTCTCCCTCTTTTAAGACATTTTTGTAGCCTAAACCAAGGTAAAGAATCTTTTGCGTGTCTAATCTATATTTGAATTACTAATATGACACAAATTATTTGGGTGTCTCAAATCTCTCGTTGCCACCTTTAAGTAACTTAAAAACAACCAACGTTTTCATTTCCTCCGCAAAGTCACTTTTATGCTTTCACAAAATATACCGGTTCACTTGGGTTCCTTAGTGGATATATTAAAAACCATCATATCTTGCTCACTCCCTCATCTAGATCAAATAATACTCTATCATTTCCCAAGAAAACTGAGAAAGGGGTCCATGTCTGATCTTAATTTAAAGGTGCAACGATAAGATTTCCAAGTCTTTCTTCCATATTTTTCGGTAGGTATGTAAGTGATTTCATATAAAGATTAGATGCCAATAGAGTCCCTACCTTTTATATTTGGTTACAGGAAGAACTTAAAATGAAAACAAAAGGTGATTTGTGAATGCTCTAAATTTCCCAATAGAAACATAGGCTGAATTTTGTATTTGCTCCTATATGACATTAGCACTTTCACAATTTTGTACTCAAAGAAAGAGGTTTTTCAGCTTAATTCTTTACAGATGGGGATATTTTTTTATAAAGCTTTTTTTTTATCCACACTCAGAAGTAAATTTATCTATCACTCTAATACTTTAGTGATCAACTATCTCACTTGTGCTAGCCAGGAATAAATAATAATTTATGGTATTTTACTTTGAAATTTTTTATATTCCTTATTTCTAATAATTTTTAAAAATTGGGAATTTATTACAGACATTAGGTTGTACCACTTTGACGAAAGAACACCAGGCAGTTCACAGATAGAATCACACAAGAGACATTTCACACACGTGAAGTGTAAGTATAATTTGCTCCTTGCACTGTTTCGTTTCCCCTCCCTGGGCAACAAATATTTACAAATCGTTAACAGCTGAACCAGGTCTGTTGTAGCTTGTGAAGATTTTTCATGCGGCGATGTTACCACGTACATTGAGTAGGGGGTCCCAAACGCACAATGTGGAAAGGTATGTTTTTTTCTTAACCCTGAATTGTGATGTATAGGTGTTTAGGGTACGAAATACTAAAATTAAGCAGAGATCAAAAAGATCAAAAATATTTAAAGCAAAGCAAGATATAAAGGGTATTTAAGGACACAAGCATTGGCTTCTTGGTTTAGGGTAAACAATTTTAAACTGACAAAAATACTTACTTCTTCTTAGTGTTTTTCTAAACCAGACACAAATCTTTGTATCGGGTAGTTTTTTAGTTTTTGGTGGGAAATACTTGTTTAGGGTGTCATGTTGTAAGTCCATGTCCACGCATCAATATCACACCTTTGAATACAAGTGAATACAAGTGGCCCCCAGGATCATTGTTTTAAAATTATTCCGCTGCCATTAGGAAATCGTCAATCATTATAATCATTCACTTGTAAAAGGGGCTTGCCTGTGTAATGCTCAGCTATCAGCACTTAGGTTGTGATCAGGGAATTTATTGAATCAATCCCACAATTCAACCAGTTTATTAAGGGAAATTTCACCTCATAGGGTCATGTGATCCCATAAAAATCCTATTCTTATACCACATAACAACACTGACTTGAACCCTCCATATAGCCCCAACGTGTTAGTACTTAGGGAAATTTTTAAGCATGATCATGAAATGTCTGTTGTTATTAACGTTTGGAACACTCACACGTTTTAATCCCTAAGTACTGATATGTGTTTAGTACAGTAAGGAACATTGCTATGCATGATGGGATTAATTCAAAACACCCTCTGGGTTGTGGATATTACCATAACAGATCCTCAATTAACCCCTATTGTAGAAAGTGACAATAGGTCAGTTTTGGCTTGCCCAATTGCACAACATATTGACCACAGCGGGAACCAAACCCACAACCTTCAGATCATAAATTGGTCATTCTACATGCTATCCACACATATTTTAGTGGTTAGAATGACTGGTAAATATGGGTTGTAACACAAGAGTCCATGTTTCAAGTATTTAAAAAGTTAACAAGAATTTTGTAAATATGTTTTACATATTTATTTTTCTTTCAGAAAACAAGGCCTCAAGAAGTCTTCAGCAGCTTACCGCCCTTTATAGACAATGTTGTTTGGAATACAATATGTAGATACCATTCTCACAGAGGATATCATAATCACAGAAATCACTGAGTGAATTTGAAACAGAAGTCTATTACACATTGTGACTTGACTGATGGTCAATAGTACAACATTGTGTCCAATTAAAAGTGGAAATGTTTGAAAAAGCATTCAAACCAATTCTTTTCAAAGTAGACAAAATTAAACTTGCGAGTATTTGATGTGATTTACCAGCAGTCGTCCTGAGCTTCAGAAGCAGTTTTATTTGCATATTGTATTCTTAAATTGTGTGTGTAATACCACAGGGTTTCTTAAATATATTCAAACTTTCTAATAATGTAAGAGTTTAACCCTCGTCTACCTCGGGAGTTTTGTCACAAAAAATGGCTCAGGTAGACGAGGGTTAAAGGTTCATTTGGAAATTTATAAGGACACTTATTGAATTACCAGTTTCCCAGTGTGTATTGTAAATGTGCCTTGATGACATCACACCAACACATGTATGCATACGTACCAATCTGTTCCACTGCCGGAATTCTAAACCGATTGTGAACAAGTGCTTGAAACCATGTTTCACAGAGAATTGATGATATAGAAATATAGAGAGATATTATTGGAACAAAAAACAAGCAGGCCACATGCATTGTGGGAAAAGGAGGTCCTCAATTTTGAAGTTTTCAGTTGTAATCCTCAGTTCAATCTGTCATTCTGAACCATTATCCTTAGTAATCCATGTGTACCTAATCTTACTTGCAAATTCGGTCGTATCTGTAAGAAATTCACAATTTTGTATTTTCTGTCCGTAAACGGAGAGAAATTACAGCACAGTGGCTTATGGGACTGTCGGGAAACAAACATTTGTTCATAACACAAAACTGCAAGACCGGAATCAACTCAAATTTTGTGAATAAGCTTTTCTCAAGGATATCTAGTGAACAATGAATAAAAACGGAAAGTGCTGAAATCATGAAATGCACCTTTAACAAATTTGCAAAGCATCTCAATTTGAGTCACTTAAATAAACTACAGAAGTGAATGAAGAGATATGATGCATTAAAGAAAATGTTTGTTTGCCACATTGGACTACAAATATAAGAATGGCATTTTTCCCTTTTAAGAAGTATAATATATAGGTTTGATTGTCATAGCAATTTTGCCTCTGTTTGATTCCATCATTATTTGATTATATGAGATTTTGACCACAACTTATGCTCCTGGAAACATAAGTTGTGACATCCGTTCCAGAGCGAAGCTATTCATTATATTGAGTGCTGATCACAATAGTAGTATCAGTATAATTTTTTCCTCAAGGATTAGAATTGCAAATCTGGCACACCAATCCTCACTGGTCTTGTGGTTAGATAGCTGGCCTTATGATACAGTGGTCTGGGGTTCAAGTCTCACTCCTGCTTCTTTAAAATTTATAAAAATTTTCACTATTTTTTAAGGTTAGAGGGGAAAATTCAAAGTCCAAAAAAGATGAGAAAAACCAATAACAGCCCTTTGAGAGTAGTGAGGAAGACCTGCTCCTGGAGCATGGTTGGTAAAAAACTACCATATGGTCACTATCACTGATCTCTATACAATGGATTGGCTACACAACAGTAATTGTAGCAGTAGATCAGTGAAGCAACCGGTGGACATCTTGGTCTACCAGTACAATAGCATTCCAGAGACACCTGTTCAACAAAAGTTGTATCTCGATTGCCTGTTTTAGGGACATGCCATCCCATACATGCACAGCTTCAAATACATTGAGCTCACTGAATTGGCTTGATTGTGTTCACTGTTATGCCGCTTATCCACATTTCAATGGAAACACACATTGTGTAAATGACCGGCTCTTAACCACCTGCTTGGGCTCTCTTTTGAGTACCAATATGGCCGTCAGTGGTTGCAAGTACAGAGCCCAGGTTTCCAATCCATTGTATAGAGATCAGTGGTCACTTTTTAGACTTTTAGGCAAGTGCCAAAGGTCTGGACGTTGGACCTTGACCATTATTTTAAATAGGTAGCAAAGGGTTACAATTGTAGGCAGATTTGTACCCAACCACATAACAGGACTGGCCTTGGACCTCTGTTGCTCTTTCAATACCTTCACATAAATGAGAGCTAGTCCAGACAGCAGTGGAATCTATGTGGCATAACTAAATGGCTGATTGGGACTCGAAGTGATTTAGTTGTGAACTTAGATGGGCATTGTTTTTCTTGTCATTTAAAAGCACCAAAATTGGGAGATTTTGGGTGCATTTTCCTCATGATTTTTCTGAAACATCCACGTTTTTAAAAATTGTTTTATTAACCCAAATTTGTTGTTTTCCTTAAAAGATTTAAGGTTACAGCAAGCAAGCAATTTTGTTAGATCAAATCTCCAGACATCTCCAGGTAAAATGAACATTTGAAAAAAGCAAAATGTAATTTAAGACGAACTTATAAGATTGTATAGAATATAAAATGCTAAGTTAGTTTTAAATTGCATATAATTCTGAAAACCTCCCTGATGTGAAACCTTCCTGATTGCTGAATGTAAAGTTGGTAGCTCAGATTTAAGCAAAGCATAATTATCAGTTGAATGTATATAGTATATTAAAAGGCGAGTGATCCGGGGTTGTAAGCAGGATTTATTTAGGGGTGTGCATGGGTGAAGTAGTGGATTTTTTTGTGTAAATGTGGATCAAGCCCCCTAAAAATGATACTTTTTTAACATTTTGTCACCAAAAAGTGGACTTTAACATTAAATTTTCCTCCAAATTTTGGGCCTTTTAATAAAAAACATCAACAAAAAAAGGACCTTTAGCTGCCCCTTTTGTGAAATTTTTTGGGTCCGACCACATTGGTCAACCACATTTTGAAATGTTTTTGTTCATAATATCTAAAGAAAATATTCCCTTGGCCCTTTTAAAGGTTTCTTGCAACGAGAGATTTCAACATATAGGTTTGCCCCTAAATAAAAAATCAAAGTTCTGATTTTGGCCCTGAGTAAAGCTTTCTATCAAACAGATCCCCGGCTGATAAGGATATTATTAAGCTGAGGAAATGTTTCTTTGGTACACAAACTTTTGAAATTTCTAATTTCGTATAGGAGCAAATACGAAATTCAGCCTTGTTTTATATTGAAATATAAGCAAATCAAAATCACCTTTTTTCTCTCTTTTAAGACAGTTCGTAGGCAGTACAAAGTAGAAAGGTATTGAGTGTCTAATCACATGAATATTTACATTTTAGGAAACATTATTATAGGGTGCCTCAAAATCTCTCGTTGCACCTTTAAAGACATTATCCGTGATCCACCCAGAAATTTGTAGGAATAGCTTAAAAGTGATGGATAAGTCTGTAAAATTGTCATAAGTATTTTTTTTTCAAACTGAAAAATTGATAGGAAACTAGGAAAACAGCAGTATTCACAGATATGAATCCCTGTTCAATTACGTGTTATAATAAGTGTCCGTATGGACAGTAAAGACTAAAATATCTGTTTTGTCCTTATTAGGCTGATTTTGGTCCTATCACTTGTATGATATGTTAGAATACCTATACGTGTTATAGACATGCAAAAATCTGATTTCTGATTATTTTTTTTTTTTTTTGTTTTTTTTATTTTCTGATTTAGCAAATCACTGATAGTGCCTTTAAATTTCACTGGGGTAATGAGGAAAATATGAACTTTCTTCTGATACCAAAATCTCAATTTTGATGGAGTACTATATAGTGGGGATGAGTTGTCGATCGGGTCACCCACCTGTAAATAATACAACCTGTTTTTTCATAATTGCATTGTTGTTTTTGTCTCATATGGTAAACATTAAAAAAAATTATGGTGTCATGCCAAAATGAATAACGACTTTGTTTTTTTTGGTTTTTCTTTTCACATGTAGTAAGTATGATTGATGATCCTAAATAAGAATAACAAGTTCATATACATTGAGTTTAGTAGTGAATGAAAAATTACCCAAAGTTACCCCCAAATTGCAAGTGAATGTGGGGTGGGGGTGAATATAGACCGTATTCAATATGACGTCAGCCCCCAGACATGTTGGTGAACAAGATGCATACATTCCAGACAATACATTAACCTGTCATCGATCCATGTTAGTAGTAGCGTTGCACAGGCTCATTGACATGTGAATGTATCGTAAGTACTGGATGAAGCTCTATCTTGCCCACCAAACAAATGGCTGGCTATTAATCGGTCTATTATGATTGAACTTCTATTAACAGAAGCACATATTTATCTTGTGCCTGTGAACCATATTTAAGTGACCGCTTGAAGATGTGAATTATTAAGCAATAATAGCACAATTTTGAAGAGCGCCCCGCAATTTTTTCAAAAAATTTTAGAATTTGTTTACACGGTGGCATTCGTAACTGGCTAGCAAACTATACCTTGAATGGTTTTAAGCTCGAAAATGTCCCTGTGTCACAAACAACGGAATTTTGTAATTAGAATAAATTAATATCGAGCTAAATCCTATAATAATTCAACGCTGCTGGAAATGGTCTTCCAATATGATATAGTCGGGAATAGCGCCTATGTACGTATCTACACTCATCCATTGTTGTTTTAATTGGTTCAGGCAATCAAATTAAGGTCATTTTTCTTGAGGTGGCATACTTTCATCATCATGGACGGACATAACTAGCATTTCCAACTCTGCCGCAAGTACAATCTGGATCCCAATTCTAATTACAAAATCCACATATTTTATGATAAAAGACCCTTTTTTGAGGTCATTCCTCTTGCATGTGTAAGTTTTCCAGACATTTTACCAACATATCTGTGAAAAAATAATCAAATTTTGAAATTGGGGGTGCTCTTCAAAAAATGTGCTGTTATTGCTTAATTGTCAGCTCCCTCTCAATAGTTCAAACGTAGAACCAAGACCTTAATTACACCCTTCCCTAGCTCCAAATTGCTCAAGGATGACAATTTGCATCATCAACATCGGGATCAGCAGTCAATGTTGCCCAGAGTAGAGCAGTACCATCAAACATTTTGTTCAGACTCTTTTGCAAGGTCATATGGACCTACTGCGAAGTAAAATCTGGTGCAAACCATCCATAAACCCCCCATGTTCAGTCGCGGAGGCCATGTTATTTTTTAACAAATTTTAGAATTTTCTACCCATAACTTCATACTTCACGTCTATTGCCCTGTTGTCAAACATTCCCATTCTGACGCCCATGAGCACATGAAAAACATAGTGGCATTGCCCTAATTGAAACCAGAACGTAACGAAAGGATTGTACAGAAAAGGCTTTTCCAATGTATGCATAAAGCATTTGCTCAAGTGCCATCCTAGATTAGGGGATCAGATCGTATAAAGACCCTATATCCAAATATTTTATCATGGCCTCAGGTGATGCACTCACGCTGACAAACACAGGTTTTTTTTGGGGGGGTGTGGGACTTTGAAAAAGGTGGACTTTTTTTTTTAAAAAGTGGACCTTTTTTGGTAAAAGTGGACCTAACCCCATAATGGCCCCTTTGTTATTTTGGAACATTTTATCACCAAAAAGTGGACTTTCTTGCCATTTTTTTCTAAATTTTTGAACCTTTTAATAAAAAATTCAGCAAAAAGTGGACTTTTTGCCTTTTGTGGAATTAGGGGGTTCTGGACTGCACTCCCTGCATACGGCCCTGCATGCACTTTTCAAAATTCCTAGTTTTGTTTCTAATACCAATAGCCTTATCACTTCAAGTAACATTAAAGGTGCATTTAGGATTCAACAGTATGGACAGTATTTTATACGAATTAACGACAGTGCACCCCATGTATCACGTTTTAATGTAAATTGGATACAGAGATATCAAGACGACCTGAACCTTTATTGCACATACCTATTACCAATAACCACCCAAATATAGGGGAACTATACTTTTTTTAATCCTTGAATATGGCAAAATTTGTTATAGATTTGATATACATATATCGCTATTCTCGTAAACCAGGCTCAAAGCACGGTTCCAATTATTATTATCTCACCTTTCAATAAATCGGGTCAAAATCATTTTTGCTTCATCTAGGTGGCCGCCAAAGACAGCCTTACAGTGGGCCACAAGCCCTATCAGCACTCGATTGTAATATTCCCCATAGTCAGCTCTCCAGATTTTCGCTTTTGGGGTCGAGCGAGGCAATGAGATTACTATTTGCCAAGGCACAAACCTTTGACCACAGTGGTGCTCAAACCACGATTTTAAAAACGGTTGTTTTCAGTACATTACCCTACATTATATTCCCCATACGAACTATTGCCTCCCTGCAAATGCATGTTCCCTACTACTTGTAGACTTTTGTTTTTATTTGGTAATATCAGCATGAAAGTACAATAACAATGCAAATAAAATGCAAGTATAGACAAATATACAATCCAGAAATATTGATAAAACTGGCACATATAAAAAGTACTTACAAAGCCATTCTTAGATGAAAACACACTGACACCAAAGCTGATAAAAACAGGATAGCCCATTAAGCCTGCCAGCAAAAGAATGGGGTTCCATTGATAAATTATTCTCTCATCATTTCTAAGTATAACACCAAAATTGTTTGCATTATTTTGAAGTTAAATCATTATTTAAATTTCTTGCACTAAAAAAATGAAGAACCTTTATGAAATTAATCACATTTAGAAGGGAACTAGCTGAGAGATCACCTTTTGAAGTGCAAAGAAAGTAAAATGTCCATAACAATTATTAAAGGTCCATGGTCTGATCGCTAATAGCCTTGTCCCCAGGGACCTCAGATTTTACCAGAAGTGGTGAAATTTTGTATCAGAAGAAAGCTACTATTTTTTTTTCCCATTTACCCTGTAAAATTTTAGGGCTAATGGATGTTTGGTTCGGATGAAGGCCATTCTTAAATCGGGTCATCTCCCTTTAAGTAAATCAGTGTTATTTTGATCCACTTCAGATTAAGTAGAGAAGGATGACAGGGTCATCTCTTCTTGAGCCAATGAATGGTATTTTAGTCCACTTTCGATTATGTTAGAGAAGGTGGAGGGGTAACCTCATATGATTTTGTAAAGAATTGTATTTTAAACTTATTTTATAAACGTCATGGTTTCTTTTAAAAGATGTTTAAAAAATGACTAGAAATTGCACTATTCAAGAAGCACAAACCTTAAGCATTCGGTGTTAGTGTGCCATGACTAAATGACCCGTGGATGACTGATAATGTACTAATTAGGCCTAAAGAAATTATAAATACTGGTCTAACCTGAAGCACGTGTTTGAGTTTTAATACAATCTTCACATAAGTTGCAAGACAAGATGATAGCATATTTCCTGCCTGAGCAACAGTTTATAGAATGTTACATCCTGACCCCCTTAATGACCCCTGATAACACATCCATGGAAACCCAAAAAACACAAATGTACTCAACTAATGTGTTTTTGAGAGTAAATACAAAAAAAAGTGTGTCACAAGATCCAATGGGGTAAAAACAATTTAATACATAGAATTAAAAACTAACGTTTCAAAAGGACAAGCATTTCTTTGTCAAGGTGAGAGAGACCACCTCTTGTACAGATGTGCAGTAGAGATCAGCTCCAGTAGTGAAGTGAAGATAGGTAGGTAGGTAGGTGTTGAAAGAATGGCGTATATCGGCATCCAAGGCCATTCACGCCAAAACTATAAACAAAAAACATAAAAAGGGAGACAGGAAGGACTTAACATATTATTCAAGCATTGCTGGTGAGAACTATAAAAAACAAAACATTACCCAGTTAACATTTATAGGATAAAACCTAAATCTCAATTTTACATTGTTTAACAAAAGAGACCACCTCCTTAAATGGTGGGTGTAATCCACCAAGAAGGGATTTTAAATCAAACACTACTGGAGCTGAAGCAGTAAAAAACACAGAAGATATACAGAAACAGTAACAAAAGAAATCTAAATAACTAGGTGATCAGCAAGTGTGAAAATAGCCAGAGAGGAAAGTATGGCAAGCCAGATATTAGAGAAATGATACATAGAGCCATGGTAGGCCATCCAGATCACAATAAGGATGGATGGATGGATGGAGGGATGGGATGGGGAGGAAAAACTCGAACCATAAGAAAATGGGGGACCACTGTCACCACAACCCGACACACGGAAACAACATGGCGGGACAGCCAGGCGGTACCAACGTCTATGTGCATTGGCTCCCGCTCCCAGACCATGAGGACGGCATGCCAAGAGTGACGAGGTGGTCTAATTTTGCAAGAAAACAAGAATGAAATTTACTCGATGGGGGTGTGACCTGAATGACCAAACCATGAGTCAGAAAGGGGAGAAGGGGAGAAAGAAGACCATTATCATCCCTTAATGTTGATGCCTAAACCACACTGCTCAATTTGGTTCAAGAATTTGGTATGTCCAAAACAAAACAAGTTATATATAGCTATAACTATACTGTATAGCTCCTGGTTACAACTGCTGGCCGAGAGTCTTCCAGTGACAAGTATTTAGCCACTCACAGCTAGCTTCCCCTTTCCTAATACCTAAAAATAGGCATTACAACATTATCATTCATAACATAATCCAGCACTGTCAAATCAGATTTCACATAAATTACATCATCTACATTGCATCACCTCACAATTATAACTCATGGGGAATTACCTATTTTGCAACACGATTTGGCAAGAGTTCCATATGTACCCCCTTCAAAGTTCTATACATGTAACAAATTCTTTTATATTTTTGGCCTTAGGGTTAGGGTAATTTTGTGTTAGGCCATAAATAAAAAAAATATTTGTTTCCTGTAGAATTTTAAAAGGGGTACATATGGAACTCTTTCCCATGATTTGATCTCAAAGCATAAACAAGTTGACTCAGTTTCTAAGTTTACATCCCGTGAGAAATCTTTTCTCAAATAAAATTGATAAAATAATATTTTTAATCACAAAATTTGAGGGTAGTATAACCCTCCCCCTTTAATTAAAAAGAAAATTTGAATGAAATGAAAATTGTCCAAAATCTGGCTTTATACCTTTAACCATTTTGTGGTTAATTTTACATACAGTTTACACAGTGCAAATTTTACACTTTTTATAACGTTCTTGCATTGCTGCTATCAGTCTATATTACAAGTTGTAAATTTTGCAATACTAAATTTCTGATAAAAATTTAGGTAGCTCTGGACAAGGCATCTGCCAAGACCATTTTCTTTTCCTTTGATACGTCTTTTGTCCAGATTGTATTGTAGAGTTAAACTCCAACAGGTTAAATTCTTGTCAGGTGGAGTTTCTAATTTATCATCCACAAAATTAATCAAAATACAATTCATAGATAAGTATTTGGTACATTGTTCCCCAATATGCATCAAAGTGCAGTTTGACTGGATCTGAATTTCCAATCTCACTTCTACTTGGCTCACTGAGATGCTGCAATTTGTTTGGCTCTGAAAGGCCTACATCAACGTCATGGGTTATGACATGTGTCTCACTGGGTACATCAGGAAATATGTTTTCCCACTTGTGAATTAATGCTTTTAATTCACCTTGTTGACTTTCTGGAAGATGACCTAGTTTCTTATCTAAATTGGCAAGTATATCAGAATTTTGCAATTTGGCACCTTATTCATTTTCATTGTTTACAGTGCTGCCTTGTTCAGCTACTGACTCTGTGACGTAATCATTTGCACACTCATCACTAACCCTGGCTGACACCACACACGCAGGCTTTATGTTATCATCTCTTTCCTTATACTCTTTCAGCATATTTATGTGACATAACTGTCGACTTTTACGCCTACCTGGTGTTTTGATCACATAGTCAAGGTCTCCCACTTTGTTCTCAATCTCATATGGTCCAGAATACTTGGCTTGCCCTTGTATTGGAAAAAGTGCCAAAACTTTGTCACCTGGTTTGAATACTCTGTTTCTGGCATCTTTGTCATACCGTGTTTTCATTTTGCCTGGCTCTGTTTGAGATTTTGTTTGGCAATTTCTGTGGCTCTTTGGAGCCTGTGTCTGAAATTGAGACACATAGTCTAACAAATTCACATCAGGATTTTCACACAACCACTTTTCTTTCAGTAGTTTCAATGGTTACTTTGTGACCAAACACCAACTCAAATGGACTGAATCCTAATGACTCATGTACAGCCTCCCTGGTAGCAAATAGCAGGAGATGAACTCCCTCGTCCCAATCCCTCTCAAATTCAAAACAATAGGTTTTGATCATTGTTTTCAATGTTTGGTGGTACCTTTCTAGGGCCCCCTGGGATTCTGGGTGGTATGCTGAAGAATTGTACTGGTAAATTCCCAACTGGTCTATCACTTGTTTGAACAAACCTGCCATGAAATTTGATCCTTGGAATTGATTTTGGAAGGCCAGCTAGGGTGAAAAACTTTGTTAGAGCTTTCACAATATTTTGTGCCCTAATATTTCTCAAGGGTATAGCCTCGGGGAATCTGGTGGAAGCACACATGATGGTCAGTAAATACTGATTTCCTGACTTGGTCTTTGGAAGTGGTCCTACGCAATCTATTAAGACCCTACTAAATGGCGCATCAAATGCTGGTATTGGTTGCAAGGGAGCAGTAGGAATTTTCTGATTGGGCTTGCCCACCATTTGACATGATGTGAACACGTCTTACATTACTCAGACACATCTTTTCTGAGTGTATGCCACCAAAAATGACTCCTAATTCTGTCATGTGTTTGTCTCACTGCCATGGGACTATCATGGGCATGCCTATCACTTCCCTATGGTATACCTTTGGCACTACAATTTGATGCACAACCTAAGTTCCATTCTTCATCTACACTTGCATCAGGTGGCCGCTATTTTCTCATGAGGACACCATTTTGCTTGTAGAAACATATAGGAATTTGCTCGGCTTCCTGTTGCGTTCAATGCCCTCTCTCATAATTTCCTAAGTGCTGGGTCATTGTGTTGTTCATTTACCAGCTTGCCATGGCTTAAAGGGTCTCCTTTACAGTCCCTAACTCTATCATGCTCAGCGGCTGGATTTTCATTGTTTACCAGCTTGTCACTTTGTTTGCACAGGGGCTGGATTTTCACTACTAGGGAATTTAGTCTCCCCTGAAGAGGGAAGATGACCTCCAAATTCCTCTAACTTTGAGAGAAAAGTATCCTCTAAATTTGGGACCAAGTCATCCTCGTCGCTCTTCCTATATGTATGCGTATTTTGACTCATCACCTGCTCACTGTTTTCCTGTGAGGCTTTCCTGGTCATGGACCTATTATACTGTAGCATGCTGGGAAAATTTCTATTTCCTCATCAAATTTATCCACTGTACAGGGCACCTGGGAAACTATGGGATCTGGGAGGACTTCCCCTGCCAAATCATTCCCTAACAACATGGATACCCCTTTTACTGGGAGTTCTTGTCTAACACCAATTATGACAGTTCCAGAAACCAAGTCTGATTTCAAATTCATTTTGTGAAGAGGGACACTAATACAATCCATACCTATCCCCTGAATCAATGCAGTAGTCCCTGTGGAACTCTCATTATCAAATGGAAGTGCATCTTCCAATATCATAGACTGTGCACAGCACGTGTCCCACATGATTCTAATGGGTTTTGGATCCAAACTATCACCTGAAAGTGACACAATCCCTCCAAAACAATAATGGGTTTTGGATCCAAACTATCATCTGAAAGTAACACAAATCCCTCCAAAACAAAAGACTTAAAGTCATCCCTTACTCTTTCTGTGTCAATTCCCTTTTGTGGAATTTCTTGTTTCTGAACAGAAAAATGAACCTTTTGACCTCAAAGTAACTGCACAACCTATTGGTTTTTACTCACTTTTGGCTCCCTCCTTTTTGGGCGGATAGCCAAGTAGCTCCCAACACCTTGACTTTGTATGTCCTGGCTTTTTACAGTGATGGCATGGCATGTGAACTGTGATTTGGGTCCCATCCCATGCTTTTGATTAAATAGCACCATTTTCTTTGCTCCCCTTTTCTTGGGAACCTGTCTGGGATTTCCCCTCCTGAGTGCTACCATGAGACGCTTTGTTAGAATCCGACCTATTATTGTATTTGTTGTATTTGTTGTACCTACTAAAATCTTGGCTAGGCCTACTAGTATTAATGAGTTTATGAGTCAAAGCATAAGCATCGGCCTTTATGGCTGCTTCACGCACACTATCAATTTTATTCTCATCCAGATGTGTTTTGATATCTGGATGTAGACACTGTTTGAACTCTTCAACTAACATCAACTCCCTAAGTTGACCAAAATTTTGCCCGACTTCTTTTGAGAGAAGCCAGCGATCAAACATTTGCTCCTTTACAGGAGCAAATTCAACATGGGTCTGGTCATCCTTTTTCTGACAAGACCTGCATTTTTGTCTATACATGCCTCTGGCCACTGGTCTGGGCACTTTTGTCCAACACAAAGCAAAGCAAGAGGTGCGAACAGCAATTCAGGATGTTGTACTCGCAAGTTACCTGACTTTCAACATAGTAGTTAGGTCCAAAACCTCAATTCAGTGACAATTCCCTGGCTAGTGAAGTTTGATGATTGATTTGGCTTCTATGGACCTATTAGAAAAAAATAGCCTCGTGTCCCTCGCAAAAATCATGGCATTTTTGCGATAGAGGCCAAAATTGGCGCCAGGGTACCTATAATCATGTACACAAACACTTCTTCGGGTATAGGTGGACCACAAGGATTTCGATTCTGACATTAATTTGACATTACGGTGTCATTTTCACCCAAAAATGCAAGATGGTCGCAGGCGGCGCCATCTTGAAAAATGTAGTTTTGAATCAGAGCATCTCAAATCGTTTACAAGGACATTTTTTTCGGATAAGTCGACCACAAAGATTTCAAACCTGACATTGCTTTGACATTACAACATCATTCTTACCCAAAAATCCAAGATGGCAGGCCCGTACGCAGGGGGAGGGGTCGCACCCCCCAAAAATTCCACAAAACGGGAAAAAGGTCCACTTTTTGCCCATTTTTTTGATAAAAAGGTCCAAAATTTAGAG
This sequence comes from Ophioderma brevispina, assembly GCA_023653785.1. NCBI lineage: Eukaryota > Metazoa > Echinodermata > Ophiuroidea > Amphilepidida > Ophiodermatidae > Ophioderma > Ophioderma brevispina. The sequence continues at coordinate 17,577 of JAMKCH010035168.1, read as the reverse complement.
AAAATATGACCAAAAAAGACCAAAATATGTCCAAAGAGACCATTTTAGGGGGGGGGGGTAGTCCACTTTTACCAAAAAAAGTCCACTTTTTTTAAAAAAAAGGCCACTTTTTCGAAGTCCCGCACCCCCCCCAAATAAATCCTGCGTACGGCCCTGCAAGATGGCGGCCACCGGCGCCATCTTGAAAAAGAAAATTTGAGCCTGAGGTACAGGCTGTCCCCAAAATAATGTTAACACTCGGGACAAAGACATTTTTGTTAAAAGAAAAGAACACGTGGGTCCTTGTTTGGTACTCCTTTAAAGCCAATAAAATAAGCTTTTTTGACATTTCATTCCAGTCCGATGTGTAGAACTATCCATGTACGCCCATTATCAGATGATTCGTTTTGTGTTTTGTTTGTTTACGTTTTTTGGTGTTTCTTCTGTCTACAGAATCATAGTTTTCCTTAGGAATTTAATATGGAAGCGTCTGATTGTTTGTTTGGGTTGGTATGGTGTGGTTTTAGTATTCTGTGTAATTTTGAGCGATTGATAATGCTAAGTCTTCTAATGAAAGTGAACTCACTGACTAATATTTTAAAAACGCACACCGAAGTATTGCGGATCATAAAGAAAATGGTCACACTTTATTGACCGTAATGGAGGTCAAAACGGAATCGCAACGTCTTCGGTAGACGTTTCATATAGAAGTCCCATGGATGCAAATGATGTATTGCCATTCATTCCGTCAAGCGCCACTGCACAACGTCATACAGCGCATGACGGAATCAATTGTAATACCTCATTTGCATCCAGGAGACTTCTACGTGAAAGTCTCCATGTCTTCAGTAGGTTCAATAGTCATCAATAACTTCCAGTTTTGAATATGTTTACAAAATCATGTTTCCTCTCAATCTTACAAAATGTAACCAATGCAAATCGGACCAATCTGATTTTTCACGAAGCAGATGATAGAGGTCAAGTTTTCTGAACTTAGATGCGTGCGTGTTGAACAACCTCGGTTTTATCTTCGTTCAGCTTTAATTCATTAGCTGAGGACCAAGCCGTGATGTGTGCGATACATTGTTCAAGCACGATCATTGTGTTTCAAGATGACAAAGACTTGGGTTTCATCAGCATTTTTCTAAAACCATATGAAACAATTATGTCTTCAAAAGGAGAAGTGTACATAGTGAACGATAGTGGTCCAATGACCGATCTTTGTGGAACACTATAAAGGGGCATGTGGGGTTCAGAGACAGAGTCATTAATCTTCTTCTTCTTCTTGGTATGAGGCAGCAGCTAAACATGTCGGAGCCGGCGGAGCCAGCGCACCGTTGATTGGTTGGGGTTTGAGAAGTTTATATCCACCGGTGGACGAAAGGTAGGGCACTCATTGAGAATGTGATCCGCGGTCTGTGATGAAGAACCACATTGGCAGGCTGGAGATTGTCGCAGCCCCCATCGGTGCATATTGCTGTTGAAACGACCGACTCCTGTGCGAATCTGGTTCAATGTAACCCATACATTGCGTGGAAGATTACTACCAGGTGGCAGTTCTGTCCAAGGTGTAATAGTGAGTTGGTCTGGTCTTGGAGTGTCTAGTCAGGCAGTGTTCCAAGTCTGTAAGATGTTGAATGGGGAGCTGGAGTGTTTAGCAGCATGTCGACAGAAAGGTCGACTAGAGCGCAGTCTCTGTCTGCCGAGCTTGTGTGATTCTTTGAAAGTGTTATGCAGCAGGTGATTGTTGTCCAACAGAGCCTTATTCACCAGTTTATGCGTGTGGTGTTCTCTCCGAAGCACTGCAGGTGCAATGCCTGAAAGCACTGGTAGAAACTCAGATGGAGTGGGACGAAGACAGCCAGTAATGGTTCATGCATGGTCTCGTTAAGTACTGTGTCCAGCTTCTTTGTGTGAGAGCTATTGCACCATGCTGTGGCGGCACATTCAGCAGCGCTGTAGACCAGAGCTAGGGCGGTGGTGCTTAGAGTCGTTGGGCTGGCACCCCATGAGGATCCAGCAAGGCGGCACAGGAGATTATTCCTCGAAGATACCTTTGCGCATACGGACTCGAGGTGCTGCCGATAAGTAAGCCGCCGATCAAGCTTCACTCCCAGATAGGTTGGTGCAGGATTGTATGGCAGAGGCGCTCCATTGAGGCTGAGTTGAAGCTGGCGATGAACCTTATTGGTGTGATGAGATGGAGGCAGTTTTAAAAGGCGGTGGTCTTGACTTCACTCAGCTTAAGTCTCCAGGTCTTGAGATATGCTGCAAGTAGGGCCATATCTGAAGTAAGTGTACTTTCAACTCTGTCCAGCTTCTGTCCGAGTGAAGAAGGGCAAGGTCGTCGGCTTATCCATATTGTCTAGATGAGGTAAATGGCTGATATACGAGTTGAACAGCATAGGAGTCAGTACAGATCCTTGTGGTACTCCGTTTCTCAGACGTCGCAGACGACTGTTCTGCCCATGGTCTTAAGAACAAAGCAGACGGTTTGCAAGCAGTTACATATGAATGGTACAAGGTGCCGATCCGGATGGACCTGAGAAGTTTGAGTGTCAAGCCCTTATCCACACGGTGTCATATGCTTCAGTAAGGTCCATCAAGATGACACCGCCTTTTGACGCTTTTCAAAGCTTACCTCAATATCATTTGTGAGTTTACATCTGGTGGACAGTCTCCTGGCAACGGCGAAATCATTTTTGTTGCTTGTTCGTCAGGCAGATGGGGTCGACGACTGGCTCCAGCAGGGCCAGGATCCCATCTTCTCAAGGAGTGTGAACGAAACACACAGTAGCAGTAAGGATATGGGCGGTATCGGACCCCTAGTTACTTAGGCGGTTGTTCGAACAGGCGCTGTTTGCAGTTTGGGGAGTGCGATGACAGTGGCCTCCTCCAGATCTTGGGTAAGGATGGTTGGTAAGGCCAAATGTGCAGAACTCCTGGAGCCATTCAGACATCGTGGGCCGCAGGGCATCAGGAACTCCGTTGGTATATGTTACCAGGTCCCTGGGGAAATAGCAAAGAAGACCATCCACGTGGACTGTCGTCGCAGTTATATCCCACCCTGGGATGATGAATGTGACGCTCTTTACAATGATTTCTTCAATTCTGAACCCGGGGAAGAAGCGAACATCCAAGGCTTCTGACACAAGGCGGACAGGAAACGACTTGACCGTCGGTGAGCGGGGGAGGAGACGGTCCGTGGGAGGAAAAACCTCGACTTCACCATCCAGCAGAAAGGCATGAAGACGTAAACCGGCCCACCGACGAGTTTCCAAACTCTCGAAATGTCACTGTGTCTGCCAACTCTATCGCTGCGCAACTCCCTCGCAACTGGCTCGTTTCAAGAAACATTGATAAGAATCACACATGGCTCTGTTAAAAAGAGATCACCAAACTTCCTCGAGCACCCGGCGTCGTGGTAGGGTCAATTTCAACACCATTATCACTATGAGAGCTCACCTGGCATAAGCCAGAGTCATTAATGACGATGGATTGAGCGATCTTTGAACTATGATGGAAAACCCGTTTAAAATCCAGCAAAGGCTGCTGGATTAAGAGTGTCAAAGTGAAGAATCATAACATTTTAAGAAGAAAGAAAATAAAATGGAGGGAATCAGAAAGCGTGAAGAAAGAAAAAAGAGAGATGTGAAGAGTATAGGATATACATTCGTTTCATACGGTAATGTTATTATATAAGTACATGTTCTATATAATGTCAACAACTACTTAATCATATGAGTAAATTTATTTACATGCACATTCATGAGATTCGAACCAGGATGGCTTTAAGATTACACGTCCTATACCTTATCCACTGCACTACTTACAGATTTGAATGGTAAAATTAAATTAAAGAGGCAAATACTTTTTTTCCAAATTAAGAAATTATTAATAATTAAAGTAAGAATACTATACCAAAAGCGGTGTCGGTGTTCTACAAGAGTTTTTTTAAATTATTTAGTAAAATAAATTCCTTCCTGATACGGGAAACTATCTTAACACTTAAGTGCCTAAGGGTGTTTTCACTCACGTAGTGCCTAAGGGGGGGGGGGTGGTTCCATGGAAGGAGGGGGCATAAGAGAAGGCAACAGGGCAATATAAAATGAGTTCTGGTTTATCGTCTGGAATTAGGGGCAAATCATTGTTTTCGAAATCTGTCAAAATCGGTCAAAAAGTAGTACGATGTTTCCGCGACCCTGCTCCACAGCATACACTTTGCAAATCATTTGAGTTTATCTGCTCTAGAAGGACCAATTTACATAATTAAACACAAACATACCATTTTGTTTTATACATTCTTATATTTTTGTGGGGGCAGTCGTAGTTGAATAGGTTTGTTACAGCAATTTGCGCGAAGTCGTCGATGATGGAATCCACTTCTTTTCAGCAATATAAAGGGTATTATTTTTTCTGATTATGTAATTAATTTTGTTTCATGCATATAAACATACATAAGCAGAAAATATTTCAGGCAACAGGGGGTTTGCTAATTTTATTTTAAAATCACACTCCCGTTGGTTGCCTAAGGGGGGGGGGTGCCGAGGGACCCAAAGCTAAGTATCTCAATAACGGGGTAGAAATTTTAGTAACTTTTTCACATGGGTCAACATTACTTTTTTTTAACAATTACAAAAATTAGAGTTCGAAAATATTTTCGATAGTGAGAAATCGCCGAAAAACAAATCTTGGGTACTATGGACCCCCCCTTAGGCACTAAGTGTAACTCCCAGAGTCATTAGCACAGGTATACAGAAAAGTAGCCTAATATTATACCAAACCCAAAAGTGAGACCCCCGGTGGGTGGGTTGCTTTGCATGAGGCGGCAGGAACAAACAATATTCAAAGATGGAGGGACCACTTGGCAACTGATAGGATGAAGAAATTCCACTTCTACTTGTGCTCTCTTCCCTTCTGCACTACAGGGCCTACCAAAAATGTGAGCACTCGGGACAAAGGTATTTTTTAAAAAAACTTAAAGTACGCATGGGTCATTGTTTGTTCATGCTCTTTAAAACCAAATTAAATAAGCTTTTATTTGCTGTTTTTCATTCCAATCCGAATGTAGAACCAAAGGATGATGTTTCGTCAAAAGGAGAGGTGCAAAATCGGATGTTCGATTTAAGTTGCAAGAAACAAGAAAACATGTTTTAAACATAGGCTGAATGTATTTGCTGGAAGACATTGACAACCCCTGGTAAAAAAAGTTTAAGGGTGGGGTGGAGAGGGGGCGGCCAGATTCGAAAAAGTGGATCTTTGGTGAGTGGACCTAACTCCCTAGACAATGGTCCTTTGGACATTTTGAAATATCATCACTAAAAGTGAACTTTCTTGTTAAGATTTCTCTCAATTTTGACCTTTTTATATACATAAAAAACATTCAGCAAAAAATGGACCTTTTGCCCACAATTGCGTATATAATTCAGCAAAAAGTGGACCCCCATACCCGCGTACGGGCCTGCTTGTAAGAGCAGTAGTGGTAGGCCTATATAGATCCAGCAATAAGCGCTTGGTAAAACACACGTGGTGACAGAATTTATTAACGCAACATGCTTGAAGTCAAGTGTAGATAATGTTGCGTCAGGCATTCAAATGATTAATATGGCAGAGAACATCGGGACAATTTGATTTTGCAATCTCATTTGATGAAGCTTATCCTTTGTTCAATGTGTCGGATTTGAATGAAATACATTAGGCCTATGAGGCTTGAAAGGAATGCCTAACAAGGACCCATGCGTAGGCCTACTTTTCTTTTGAACAAAATGACTTTGTCCCGAGTAATTAACATTTTTGGGACAACAAAACTGTTAGGCCTACTTCACTTTCTTTTTTTCGGCAGCTATGATAACCCCGATGTGTAGGCCTACCATGATCAGTTAATGTTGGGGCAGCCAGGACCGCTTATATTTTCAAAAAGTGAAGGAGTCGATGCTGTTTGGCTCGCCCTATACAAGAAAAAATTAAACTTGTGCCTACTGGAAGAAAGAATTGACAAACAGTAGTATAACTAGGGTAATTTTTCTGACTAGGTTAATTTGTATTTTTATCACCGGACCAGTCTCCCGGTTTAATATTTGGTGTAGGCCGATTTTTCTACCCATGAACCAAAACTTTCAATGGGTCTTAATGACAAAACACAAAGAAAATTTAATGGGGACACGATTGCCCAACTTTACCCATCTCTTTTTCAGAGAAGTACACTGGGTTGTTATCAGGACACTTTTGTTTCTTTGCTACAGGGACAGGGGGCCGGGGGGTACTCAGTGGAAAAGGGTAGGTCATAGTGCATCCGATATGGGTCACATTTTCACCACTTACAATAAACAATGGGTCGGTTTCCCACATGCTTCTATATTGATGGGTCATTTTTTGGGGTCATGATTACTATTTAAATAGGTCCATTTTTCAATGGTCGCAATTTACTATGCAAATGGGTCAAATTGGTGTTTTTCCGATTTTCGGAAAAAGTTACTATGATTTTTCTAGAATTAGGCCTAGACTATTGAAAATGGTGCGAATTTCAAAGCCAACTATCGAAATGGCAGGTCGAAACGTTGGAACCTAAATATATAAATGGGTCCATATTTTTGACAATTTGGTTCGACATAACATGGGTAAGATGTTGGATCGAGTACCCCCCCCCCCGGGGGGGACAGGGGAACAGTGGAAGGAATGCGCGACCAGGTGCTCTGCAGATTGTATGCATGCGATTCTTTTGACATCTCGCGCAGGGCTAAGCGATCTTTCGAAACCTGTGACTCCTGTGAATGACCGCACATAGAGTTAATATACACTCTATTGCTCAGCCGTTGCAATCGCCACGCCATGGACATGATATAGCCCCCAACACTAAATAAGGGGGACAGAGCAAGGAGCAGGGGGAGGGGGGTGGGTAGGACACGCTCCTCCCGATTTGGGCATGGGGATTTCCAAAACGGTAATTTGTGGAATGCTACGTGCATTTACTATGGCAGGCTCGGTCATGGAACTAGCTCGGTCCCAGTGGCATTAAAAAATCATCTCTAAAACCTTTGTTCAAAAGATATAGTTAATATCAGGATATTTAATTTTTGTATCCCACAGTATAATGGGACGTAATACTACACATACATGTTTACTGCATCAAAACGAAAAATCGATTCATCTCAATTCGGAATTGTGCATTTTAGGTTGCTATCTTTAGTTCTAGTGACTATTTTTCATTATACACCAAAAAATAATATTTCGAAATCTCTGAGTCAGGACTTAAGAAAAATTATTGGCTTCAAAATCCGTCGGGGTTAGTGGATTACCCCGCTGCCAAAATAGTGTTAATTTCAATAACGGTCATTTAACTAGGCTAGTCTTTAGTCAAGTCTGTGTGTAAACCGTTGCGATATGCTAAGAGCGCCCTCCTACGGTTAAGTCTTTGACCCGGCTAGCACCGGAAAGTTGATGCCGTTTTGAAGTTGCTGTTAGGTTGCATGTCCGACCCCCCTGGCAAGGAGGATTAATCGAGAGACGACAATTTTCATTTTGTGGGTGGTTGTTAGTATCCATTGGAGCTGGAGTTAAGGCACGTTTCTTTTGTATGTCCCATTTGCCACAAGGAAGCCACAGATCTCACCGGACATCCGGAAAGAAGCGGTCTTGTCAACTGGAACTAAATCCGAAAATGAATGAAATTCTGTTGGCCGGGGACTGTGGCTCCCGGTCCAACTAGACTTGCGTCAATGTTTATACGGAGAGTTACGGTGATAGACTGTTAAATATTGATTCTGGATGACCGGTGGTAATCAAACTACATGGCATTCCGTGAATTGACAGGGTCATCAACGCGGACACTGGGACTGGAAGTTGGGGAGGCTTTGTGGCTCAGCTTCAGAGGAAAGGAATAGACAATAAGCCTCTCATGGCATGCCATCATTTGCATGTCGATCGCCGGGTCGATCGTGTGATGCATGCATACACGCAGAACATGAGAATCCATGAATCAGATTGGGAGTCAGTCTTAACTCTTATGCTTGTAAGTTTGTATTGTGATCGCAGGGCTATGCGAATGGATTTGTGGTGAGTAAAATCATTTTCTACGTTGTTGTGTATTATAATTGAAGTCAAGGGCTTTAAAAAGGTTAAGGCAGTCATTTATAAAGGAGCTCATCTACAGGATTTTATACAGGAAGTACACCTACAGTGCAGAGCGCAAATGAAGCTCCTTGTAAACTGTCAGGAGTTTTACTTTAGAGCCTTCTATCCCGCATACTCCTCATTGTAGTTTGGAAATGAAACCAATTGACCTCCATCCGCTCCTTAGGAAAAAAAGGGGGCGTGATTTGTTCAAATTCTAGATGTGAGCTTGTAAATTGTAGGTCTTGTTGCAATAGGCCTTGTGTTTCTTTCCAAGGAAGAGCATGACGAAGTGGCATCGCCACTGGCAATTGGACACATAGGCCTAATGTGATTTTCTAATGTAGCCATGGGGTAGACCTATGGCTGCTATGCTATGGCATGCCCCCATGAACATGTTTTATGCTTATACTATTTATCAAAATACCTTTACAAGATGGTACACGCGCGCCATCCAGAGGCGGCGGGGCTTAGCAGTAGATCGCCCGAATCACATTTACGCGAATCACGCTTAAAGTAGCTTATCTCATAGAGCGGAATATTGAAACCAAGAGGAGGAATCGCGTGTGTATTATGGAATAGCCAAGGCCCGTAACGTTTTCTCTCACACAAAGCGCGCCGTGGTGGTTGCTGCGTAAGCACTCTCGTGTCGTCACGGTTGAGAGCAAGCACAAGCATATAAAAATCTTGCGTCACGCGATATGTTACCAGTGTTGAATTTCCCAGTGGTCCATTGTCTGATAGGCCCCGATTTTTCGCAATTAATTGCGAAAACCAATCGAGTGAAGAAAACTATGCTTATCTAGAAAAGATTCCTGAATCCCTAATGCACAAAACGTCTCCCGATGTGGACCCTGTTAAATTTGCTTAGGAAAAGAGATTTGAGTCCGTGGGATAGCATGTGGCATCAGTGTGTTGTTGTTGTTTCAATCACTAAGTGTGACGAAAGTTAAAATACTCGCGTGTCTCATAAATATGCATAACACTTCCAAATATGACGATACGTAAACCAATATGGTGGTGCCCAAACTATGTTAATGAAGTGCGTATGCTCATCTAAATACTTTGGGCACCTAGATTTTGGTTACGCCGGTTTCGGGAGAATCTTCGGTCTGGGTTATATTAGTCATGGGATTATTCGGTGAAATGGGACTTTGACAAAGAGAATAATCAAGTGCCTCCTTTGACAATATTGAAATATGTTTTGTCATGTTTGTATAGTATTCTGTTTCAACAGTAGGCCTAGGCTATAAAATAGTCTGGGGCATGCTGATAACCATTATTTATTAAAAATTAACTGTTGATAGCATGACTGCATTATATGCTTCAATCAGTGTGGACGCCGGGGGGTGGGGCGGGGTGGTAGGGGGGCGTGACAAGCCACCCAAGAGTTTCAGAATATAAAAAAACAGGTTTTTGGGGGGGGGGGGGTACAGCCACCCAAGAGTTTTCAGGAAAAAAGAAAAAAAGAAGGGGTGAGAAATGGGCATCTCCACAGTTGAGAAAACAGTTAAAAAATAAACCACCCATACGCAATGTAATGCATAATAGCTACTTAGTCATTCATATTTTCATATACCATGTTAGTCATTCAAGCACGACAAACCCTTTTAAAACAACAAAAAGTTACGCAAGACGCAAAACTTTAACTTGGAAACCCCAAAACGGGCCTTCAAACATGACAAAGCGGACCCTTCAATTTCATAAAGCGGACCTTTTTATTTTTATGGGGGGGTGCGTCGCACCCCCTGCACCCCCCTGGCTACGGCCCTGGTGGGGAGGCTGGGGGGGGGGGGTAAGCTTAAGACTCAAAGGTAATTTTGGTTAAAACACGGCAGCCTAGGCTGAGTCATCTTAGGGATTCTGCTTCAAAACATGGGCTGGGAGGGTCACTCATATAATAATCGCTATGCAATAATAGGCACTACTTGTTAATTTGTAAGAGTCGTTTGTAGCATTGATTTCCACGTTGAGTTATAATCCAAATCTTTTCAAAAAAAGATTTCCTTGGAAGAATGAGATTTCCCTCACTTTGAGGTCTCAACCTCACAACTACGAGGAGTGACGGGGATGGGTGTTCACAATAATGTTAGGAGTCAGTTTAGGGTCTGTAACCGGGGTTTTTAAATGCTATTTAGGGGTGAGATTGCCAGTACGTGTTGAAATTTTGTACTGCTGAGTATCCCATGCCATAAAGGGTTATTTTGAGGTGCTCTGATCATTCTTTGAAATTTTAGAGCTTATAAATGAAGTGCATTTGCCAGAAACTTTTGTCTTTTTTAACCATAATTGAGGCTGTTTAGGGAAAATGGATGTTGGGATTTTTTTAGTTTTTAATTTTTAGAAAATGCAACATGCATTATGTATGGTCATCAACATTGACCAATCTGTAAAGGTAGTCCTAGCTAGTCCTACCCTCCTCAAGGATCATTTGTGATTCAGCATATCTTCAGGTATAAAATCCTGGGATGTTTTTTTTTTAAGGTTACGGTGAATCCCCGGTACCGTCAATCCTCTTACTGTCGGGTACCCATGCTCGTTCGTCGAATCGCGAAAAAAAAAGGGTGTTTTCCTCGATCAATTTCGCGAATGTTATTTTTCGCGAATAAAAAAAAAGGTACTTTTTTCATTTGGAAAGTTCGCGAAGTTTTGAAAAGGGGTAGTAGGGTGGTCGCACCGCGTCGCAGAAAAAACCTGTATTAATAAAGACCTATATTTTGGTCCGTGATTTTCGGAATGGAATCCAATAACAAAGTATCAATCATCAAATCTTCAGCTGACGACATAGGCCTATACTGATATATTTTGCTCATTTCGTTATTTGTGTTTCGTTGACTGTATTTATCATAGTTCGTGTTTTGTTTGAAAAGGGTAGTAAATTAAAAATCATTCATGATTTCGCGAAAAAAGGGGTATAATTTTGCCCTAAAAATTCGCGATTTTGCACAAAAAAGGGGTGTTTTTTTTAAACCAAAAAACGCGAAAAGGGGATGTTTTCAATTCCTACGAACATGGGTACCCGACAGTAAGAGGAGTGACGGTACCGGGGGTGAATCCTTGCCTTATTTAATTGGGACCTGGTAATTAAATGGCAAATCTTTGCCTTGATTTTGATTTGGCTATTTAACTTGTACAAGAAAAAAATATTGCATCACACGTAGTGAATCTGACAAATCTGACTTGGTGATGAATCCTGGCCTGGCCTAACCGACGTAACAAGTTCAAGCCAAAAGGGTGAATCAGAAAGGGTTGGTCAAGATTCCCATTGACAGCTGCATAAAAGAATGAGGGGTGGGTAGGGCAATTCTACCATCAAATTAATACACAATGTTACATTTTCCCCAACCACTCTATTAAAAAGATATTTTACCAGGAACTGTGGTACTGGTAGTTAACATACTAGGTAATTGTTTTACATAAAACCATACCTCTAAAAAGCTCTGGACAGTTAATTATTGAGACAAGTGAGCATAATGGACATTACTAATATGACCTGAAATGGACAGAGTTTAAATTTTAAAACTGTTATCATGAAAACTCTCTGGAGTTGCAGGCACAGGTGGGGATGCAAATTATGGGTGCAGTCACACATCCCAAAATTTGACAGGAAAGTCCACCCTTCCAGAGGTCATTTTGGGGACGTTAGGTCCACTTTTACAACAACAAAAAAATCACTTTTTCGAAGTCCCGCACAGCTGTTTGACCCCATGCAAGTTGTCTCTTTTATTGCTCAATTTTAAGTAATGGCAACACAATTTTGACAACTGATGTAAGGAGGGGCAGGCAAGAGCTATTACCTTCCGAAAAAAAATCAGAAAAAATTCATTGCGGGAATCATGCCATATAGGCCTTGGCTACAAAGGTCATGATTTGTATGTTATAGCACCCTCTATGCTTTTTCCCATAGGAAGACATGTAAAAACTTGACTTTTATGAAAAAATAATATTTGCCTGCAATGAAATTTCATCAAATTTGCACAGGATGTAGTTAGAGGAATAAATAAATAATCCAAATTAGTTGTCAAAAGTGTGTCGCCATTGATATTTTTGTTTTATTCTCATTTTATCATAATAAATGAGACATTCAAACAGCTGTGCCTACACCCCCCAAATAAATCCTGTGTACAGCCCCGAGTCCAAGAGATGTTTGCTGATAATGAATTCACATTAAAAAACCGACTGAGAAAAAAAGTATTTTTTTAAAATAAAGACACAAAATAGAAATAAGAGTACAAGAACTAACTATTGTTAGCAAAGCTGCAGCTGTATTGCATTTATTGAATACGGTACCTTGATTACATGACAATGCCACTTAGTGAGTATAGCTTCCACATAATTTGAATGACAATATTTTGATGTGTTCATCTCAGAATTGCAGGTGTAAATCATTTTTTTTTGCTATTGACTGAGCTGGACAGCAGTGCCTCAGTGCAACCATTCGTTATGCACCTCCACTTGGGAAAAACACATAGGCCATATTCCAAAAGGTGTTTTAGCAATGATTTTTTCAGTGAAGAGAATCTTGAGAAAAAAAATAAACATATTGCTTTGTACCACAATTCCAGCAAAGGAGTTTTACAAGTTGAACACAATTTTAACTCCGCTAAATGCTGAAATTTAACTACTTGTACACAGGGACTTGTTTAAGAGGTTTTAGTTAGTGTTTTATCATCAACGTGGCACAATTCCTGCATCTTTAATTTGACAGCCGCATGGCAGATGTTTAGCGCCCAATTGGTGTAGCACCCTAACCGGGCTCGTGCTAGGATTTTTAATTTGTGTATCAATTTTTTTTGCAACGCGCTGCTTTGGATCATGTTAAAGGGCAAACGTGCCAATGTATAAGGGTAAAATTGCTACACAATTCTGATAAAATTCCATAGCAAATGCAGAAAATGTGTAGCAACTGCTATGGCTAACAAGCTATCGGGAGCCCTGACCTAACCTCTAGGGACCTGTAAGGGATAGCGCGATTGATAATCCAAACAAACATCGAAAAAATCATCAAAATTCATATTTTTATTGTTTTGTTACTGACAATGGATTTGCGAACATAACCTGTAAGTGGTTGTCTTGAAATCTGTATATTAAAGATAAGGGCAGTACTTTTTTATCTGACTCTGTATTAATTTCTATACTGCGTATCAATTCCGACTTGAGATCAAAAAAAACCTTTCCCGGTGATGTCACAAATTTTCCGTGTGATATTGTGCACCATGATCAATACAGTTTGACCTCAAACACAACCTTATTGATTGTGTCTTTGTTATTCTGTACTGGTGTAAACCAACAATCAGAGTGCCGTTTTAGTTATATTTTAAGATGCCGTCGCTGTATTTTTCTTTGCAGGAGACGGTACTGAACAAATTTCATCGATCTCATTTTTTTTAATATTTGGTGGTTTATTTCGACTTTACGTAGTTTATAGGGATTGTACACACTTATCCCTGATTTTTAAGTTAAAAAAATGGAATTTTCACATTTTTTTCGATTCTCCTCGCGCATTATCGCTTCTAATCCCTTTAATACACTTTTAGGCCATCAACCATCAAAACACAATAGAGCCTTTTGTACACTCAAGTTGCCTCTTTAAATAATGATTATGATACTGTATTTAACCTTAGGTTTAAGTAAGCAATATTTCAAAATATTTAAATGTTTTGCTTAAACACACTTTTTTAATTGCGGCTATTTTAAGCTACAATCGCGTAACAAGTTTTTGGAATATGGGCAATTATCAGCAACTGTCATTCGAGTGTGTTGGCTGAAAAAAAAACATGTTGAAAAGGTCATTTTGAACCTAATCAACTCAGTACATTTACAAGCTTGTTCCTAGACTGACATACTAACCTATTTCTGAATATTACTTTGTGACGCAATGCAATAAGATGCTTATTTCAAGCTCATTCACACTAAGATGGTTTACTTTGCAATAAATAACAAAAGTATCCATTTATTCTTCTATTCTAAAAATGCACATGCACCCAATTACCACAAAGCAATCTTTACGAAAAAAATACAACAATTTTAATTAAATCAAAATTCTGAAGAGTGGTTTTCATATCATTGTGTTGTTCTCACACTAGAACCCAAAGACAACACCAATCCACCTATTTAGGGAGCATTTATACTTCCACTTAATGGGTATTTTTTCACAAGAAAACCTTTTTACATGCCCGAAGGTACAGGTCCTGCAATATTTTAATTCTGTTAAAATCATAACTCTGTCTTCAATGCCAAAACTTCGGCAAATCAAATTGGGTCATGCTGTATGAACAGCTGTGCAATAGGACTTGATATTGCACTTACGCTCCTGGCACATTTTCACAAAATATGAAATTTCTTCAATTGCCCTCCAATAATAGACTAACAATCTTAGCAAAATGTGTTGGAACACGACTGCTCTTTTTGCCCCGATTAATTTGGCCGTGTTCTCTTAAAGAGATATATAGGAAATTATGTCAATTGGTGGGTTGGGAGATTTGGAGCATTCTCTATCCTAGCACCCCTCCTATCCCCACCAATCAATGTTGGGTTCTTGTAGGGTGGCAGAACAAAATTTCATGATTCAAACATTGTCAAGGGGAGAGGGGGCATTTTTGAAGTAGGCCTATAATAGTGTTCCAACACTTTTGGCCAAAAGATGATTGTAGTCTAGGCCTTGGAACAATAGAGATGTATACAGTTTTACCATAAAAATAACATACCAAAACAGATAGACCGTTAAAAGAGGTTAAAGACATCCAGGTATTTGGTAGGCTAACTTTTATTTGTCTCATAACTTTAAAAATTGAAATATGTATATACAAGAATTCATGGCTCTACTCATTGATATTAAAAACACAAAGGTCACGACCATCAAAGGTTGCCGCGTTGGGAAAATGCATACGGCATGCGTTTTCTTGTGTTAAACATTAATTATAAAATGCATTCTGTTTACCAGCAAAATATTGATTTAAAAAATCTGAGGGTGCACTATTTATTAACTTGAAATTTATGGTTTTTAAATCTGTATTCATGAAATCAAGTAAAACACAATTTACCCCAACTTAAAATTACGACTTTATTGCACTTCATGACAGATGCCTCCCCCACAACTGATGTATTACAATTTTAATGGATATAGTAGGAAGTTTGCTAATTTGGCAAAGTTTGTAATCTAAAAATGCAGGTGTGAAAAGGCTTGTGATAAACCGCCACTTTGAAAGCGATTGAACCAACACAGCTGTTTGAAAGTCTCATTATTAGGCCAAAAAACCATAAAACAAAAATCATGGCAACACACTTGATTACAACTACTTTGGATATGATTCAATTTTCATCATGTGTATATTTTATTAAATTTCAATAAGGGGCAAATATGCTTTTTCTTGAAAATCTAGTTTACCACATCTCTCTATGAGAATGGGCATATAGAGGGTGCTATAACATATTCCTATATGGCAAGATTCCTGCAATGGATTGTTCTGATTTTGGCGGAGGTAATAGCTTTTGCATGTCCCTACTTATATCAGTTGTCAAAATTGTGTCGCCTCTGCTCAAAATTGTTCTAAAAATAAAAGAAACAATTTTCATGGAGTCAAACAGCTGTGCAAACTACACCAATTTGCCACCCAAGTAGCTTTCGATATTAAGGTGTCATCTTGGTCGAACTGGGTGTGCATTTTCTCTCGATTCAAGTTGTGTGCAGGTGAAAACTGATTATTAACAGCAATGCTGTATAATTCTGGGTGCTAATACTTCTACAAACACTTAGCTAATAAAATCATGGAAGTCACATCCTTTCATTGTAGAAATGAATTGCGAAGTTGTGATCTTACCAACATAAGATTTAACATTGCTGTGTATTGCTTCATTAAAACCAGTATGTACAATTCCTTGTTGATTGTGAACAAACAGTGGGGTATATTCTGTTGCCTTTTCTACACTCTCAAATAAAATCTTTCAACAGGATGATGGTCTAGACTACAGAAGAGCATGTTCTGCTCATTTTCATGAATGTAATAATTTGAATGGTAAAACTGTTGTGATTGCTATGCAAGAATATTCACTGCAATATATCCACCCATGAAAATATTATTGCTGACTGTTTTAATAGACAAACATGCTATTTCTGGGTAGTTCATACCTATATTTGTAACTCATATTTTGACACTGTTAAAACATACACTCTTGAAAGAGAAAGACATCTGTGTGAAAAAGTGAAAAAATATATTTTAAATTGTCTACTACAATTCATATCTAATCTACCTAATACGAAATTATAAATCTTGACAATGGTACTTAAAATATTAAAAATTGTGTTGACAATTGGCAAACCAGTGAATTCATGGCAAACATCTATTTACATTTTAAAAACCCATGATGAATCTTCATGAGATGGATCTTCATTTTCTTGATATGCCATTGGCAACATTGTTTTTTAAAAATCTGAGTACTTAATACTGTGCAAAGAGTACTGCTTTATTTCTGTTAAAATATAAAAGTACAAAGCTGTGTAAAAATATACAAAAATACAAAGTTGTGTTAAAAATACCCTGCTCTCTAATTCTGATATGTTAAATCTACTCTTGCTCTTCCCACTGATTATAAACAACATTTCTTTAAGAAAATATAATTCTGTGTATAAAATTGTGTACAAACTTAATATATTCTGACATAACTGATGAATACATCAAAATACAGATCGGTATAAAAATACAAATAAACACATTTCAGAATACATCATTGAAATCATCCACTCCTTACCATTGTTCAAAACTCACACAAACACACATCAGGTACACTTGGCACAGGTCTATTTTGCTGGCAAACTGATTCTGTACTGGCCTATGGCAAATATGAATCTACACATTTCCCCAACTAACAGTGAATATTACTAATCTTGAGTCACTATCACATGAATCCCAGCTTTATGCTTCAAGCTTAGGAAACTGGTCTTTAGATCTGGCCTCAAGAAAAATAGGGGTATGCTACCTCTAGTTTGCAGAGTGTCATTGAGCATTGTTCATAAATAAAATCTAAAGACCACTTTCATAATTGGACATTTTCTTAAATATGTCACCCTTCCTCAATTTGAGAGTGCACAATCTGAGCAGAACTGAAAAAGACTTTTTGGCAGAAATTTCTGGTAGGACTTGTTAAATAAAATAATCAAGCTATTTTTAAAAAGTTTTAGCTGTCGAACTTAACTAAGATGAGCAAATGAAAGGTATGTGATATTCATTACAATTTGAATTTGAAACTCTGGTTCAGAATAAACTTAGTGGTCATACAGTAGGCCCTACTCATTAATAAAATACAATCATAACTGTGGCTCACAGTCACAAATTTGACAGGTGTGATCACATTTGTGATGTCCTGGAACACTATGTTGCACTGAAACACACACCTTGCCAGCCTTGCAAAGTTCCCTGTTTAAGTAAATTTTGCTAAAATAAAGTAATATTAAGCCTTCAATTGTTTAGTAGTGTTTCAGCAGCAGGGTAA